>APFE030103585.1:0-27197 GCA_000404065.3 Pinus taeda | reverse complement strand
CCTGTGAGGCCTAGATTGATTTGTTCTCCATGGTGATTGTAGTAGGATTGATGTGTTCTCCTGTGAGGCCTAGACTAATCTGATCTCCATGCGGATTGTAGTAGGATTGATGTGTTCTCATGTGAGGCCTGGATTGATGTGTTCTCCATGGAAATTGTAGCAGGATTGATGTGTTCTCCTATGAGCCCTAGATTGATGTGTTCTCCATGGTGATTGTAGAGAGATTGATGTGTTCTCCTATGAGGACATGATTGATTAGTTCTCATGTCGAGTCATCCTACCCATGAAATCTAGGACTCATGGGAAGTACCTATCATCTGATCAATGAGAAGGGAAATGAAGTTAGGGACCATATTAGTACTGATAGATGCATCATTGTATCTACCATACTCGATATGCTAGGATGACCTCCATTGATCTGGGATAAATGATACTAGTATGGAACCAGTGCAAGGAGTGGTATATTCTATGAAATTAACTTTGGGTCAGTTGTTATTGGTCTGGGACCAGTGGTACACACTCTGAGACTGACTTTGAGTCAGTGGAGGATGTTACTGGTCTAGGACCAGTGGTAGGAGTTGTACTCACTATGATGTTGACTTCGGGTTGGTTGAGACTGGTCTGGGACCAACGGTACATACTCTGAGACTGACTTTGAGTCAGTATGATACATCCTCAATCATTTCTTCTTCTTCATAATTCAGACAAAAGCAAGGCAGAACAAAACAAAGCAACGCAGAGCAAAAAAGAGAAGAGAAGTACATATTAGTACAGGGAAAAACAAGACAAAGCAGAATAGGAAGAATAGAGAAGAGCACGGTAAGGGTCAAGCTGTATAGGGGAGTGCATTTTATGGATGAATAGTAGAAACTGACAAACAGATTGCAAATGAAGTTCTCCCTAGTTGAGAGGGAGTATTAAAATTTGCAACTAGGGCCAAAATTCATGTGGGTCATCTTATTCATGGCTGATAATATGTTCATTAGATTCCTCTCATACAGAGGTGTAGTATTGATCTAAATATCATCTAATTCTGATAAGTATTCATGGAGATATGAATTTATTTTGATTATAGAATTATTATCAAGCGGACCTACAACTCATGTAGGCTCAGAAGCCCAACAGTCGCATCTATTCAAACATCAACAGTTGTGTATAAATATAGGAGTACTTTTCATCATTTTCACTCACTCATCTCATCACATCTCTCTCTCTCTACTGCGTAGAAAAGAGTCTCTTCTCTACTGCACAGAAAATGGTCTCTCTCTCACACATGTGAAGCTGGAAGGTGCTGAAACTGAAGTGGCAAATGCAGATCCAAATTTTGACCAGTGTGGACCATGAAAACTCCACTTTTAATCCGTTGTAGGTTCATCTGAACCTCCTCTAAAGGTTGCAACTTTTGGTGGTGGAATCGAGTCGATCCGACGGATTGTTTGCGAGATATCAACTGCCCTAGTTTGAAGGAAGATGTTAAAACTGAAGCTGCAACTATAGAAGTGAAGTTTGACCTATTTGGACCAGAAGATCTCCTCATATGAACTAAGATGAAGGCTCATCTGAACCTCCTCAGAAGGCTACAACATTTGGTGGTGGAATCAAGCCGATCCAACAGTCGGTTTGTGAGATATCGACTACCCTAGTTTTGATGATGAAGATGCTAATGTTGAGGCTACTGATCTAGGGTTTGCTACTACTAATATAAATTAGATTTATTGTACCATTTATCTCTACTGAATTATTGAAGATAAAAGAAGATTTGATCAAAGGGTTTCCCCACACATTGTGGGCTTTGTCCCTGGCTAGCCACCACATCTTGTGTCTCTTGTCCTGGCTTGTTTTCTGTCGATATTTTAATGTTCTATCTGCACTTCACTTTATCTACATGTGATTTATAATCTATGGAATATCATAAGAAAAAGAAGTAAACTATTATAAGCATAGAACATACCATAAATTAACATTTATTTACATAAAAATGATAAGATTTTGTTAAGATAATTTAATAACACATAGAATCTAAGCAGCTATATTAATAGTTGTAATAAATCTAGTTTTTTTTTTCATATTTAGAAGTATGCCCTAAGTGGTGAAAACATTGTTCCTTTGAAGTACAATCAATTCATGTTTATTATTTTCGCCCATATTATGTAGTCAGCTGGATAGAACTGAAATATACCCCATTGTAGTGTATATCTCAAATTCATCCCTATGACTAAAATTTCACAAGAAATAGGTTAAAGGAACCTCAAATTCAAGGTGAAAATTTTGAATTTGTATGATTGTGGCAATTCTCGAAATTTAATCACTTTCTTCTACTTCCTTTATCTCTATTCACCATTAAATGTATGTTTTGAAGCATCCAAATGAAACAAATTTGACATACTTAAAATCCATAATTCTCTTTGCATTTTTGTGTGTGATTTATGAGATATTATTCCTACATCCTCTTTCCATAGCATATAAATGGAAGAAACTTTTATTTATATTCCATCCTCTTAATGATATACTTTGTTCTTTGAGTCTCCAACATCTCTAATCTCCTTAAGGTTTAACTAAATTTGAGTATATGAACTTGTATGTGGTTGAAAGAGAATCATTTAGTATTCTACTCTCCTTCATGGGGTTGACTCCACAAGCTTTTGTAAACATTTTATTTCTGCTATTAGTCTTTTTTTTTTGCAATTTTTTTATTTCTACTATTAGCATCTTATTATTTGTCCCATGTATAAGATGTAAATAGATTACAATGAGGTGGACTAATATTCTAAACCAATGTGTTGAATTTTTGTTAACCAACCCAATAAATATCATATTTCACTAGAAATGGACCCAAATCCTTTGTTTTTCCAATTAATAGGGTCATAGGTTTGTCTTAAAATATGAAAATAAAGAGAATGACTAAGGTTAACGAGGCATGCTCTACTAGGAAAGTCTCAAACTAGGAATTCATGTAACCTTTCTTCTAAAATGTGTAGACCCACCCTTTTCTTTGACCATTTTAATTTCATTATATTTCTTAAATCCAATTACCATAGTTAAAGATATTATCTACTACAATCTCTTTGAATGGGTCTCAAATATATTCACCCTCTCGATGAAACAACTAACAATTGTCTCTCATCCTCATCCAAAATGGGATTAAAATCCTCAAAAATGATTTGATATTCTTATCAGAACGTCCCCTCCTACCCTCCCATTACCAATAACCCTTTGACATTTTCATCCAAAATAAGATCGAATTCCTCAACAATGATTCAATATTCTTATCAAAGTTCCTCCAATGAGAATTTCAAAGAGTCCCAACATGCCCTTTTTTCCCTATTATAGTATGGAGATTAGAATTTAGTTATTTGGACCATATAATCTATTCACTCAACAACAAAAACCATAATCATCTAGTGGGTGGGTTTAATCACATGTACTTTTTGAAACATTGTAAGATCCCATGTAGAAGCTTTGAATATTTTGACATTATTTTCTAGAAAAAAACATTGGATTATTTATCCACAACTTGTACAATTTCATTGCCACTGAGATATAGATCAATTGGAAATAAGGTGCACTATTAAGGAACTCCTTACCACCTGACTGGTTCAAACCTTAATAAATCCTATGTGATTCTTATCGAGTAGCATGGGTACACCTAATAGCTATAGCAGTACTTATTGGAATCAACCCCATTTCATGCAAATACCATTTTGAACTATTTTTTTATTCCACCTATCCCAAAAAATAATGCATAATTTGGTTATGAGGAAGATATTGCGTTTTTTTCTTCATTTATTAATAATCTTGCATTTCCTTTTTTCATTATGGCCTAAACCCAGGATTTCATGACATAATTTCCAAACTTGAGTATTTTTTGGATCCTCATCATAAGCTCATAAAAATTGCAGATTTATTTCCCATTGCATTTTCACTATTTTTCTCTTGTTGTCTAGTCTATTTAATGAATTTTCACCCTTGATTCACTCTACAACCCTATACCTTGAATAAAATCTCCATGTCCCTCCTTATCATTAGAAGTTGAGTTGGCCCATATTTATGGGGTTCCTGAGGGACTTTTCTAAGAGACACTTCAATTTTGCTTGTGAGGGATTATTATGAACCATCCTTGCAACCATCAAGGTTCTCATCAGTGTTCAACCTAACTGAATATTTTTCTTGCTATAATTTATTTTTGCCATGAGTTTGGACTTGATTCTATATATATATTAGAGTGCCTTACATTATCATTTCTTCTTCTTCAATTTTGAGAAGGGGTTGGAGGTTCTGTTTCTATTGCATACACCCTTAAGATTTTCTAAACCCAAAATAGTGAATCTATTCGTAGTTCCATGATTTGATAATTTCCCCTTTTCCTTTTTTGTTACTATGAATTTTTTTATTTGACAGCCATTTGTCCTGAGAGTGAAGATCTTATGTTTCACTATCTCTTTCACCTAGGAGAGTTTCTCAAACATCAAGAAGTAGTCCTAGGAAAAATTTCCATTCTATGAAAAAAATTGCACTGAAACAATCATTGTTCGTAGTCCATTTTTTAAGGTGAATCTAGACATAAATTGGAGTTTGAACACATCGAGGAGGCCCTTATACAAGTTAATTACTATATATAAGCCATAAAAATAATATTTTTCACCTTATTGAATTCCATGTATCTATCTACCTAAATATTTACTCATCATTTCCAAAGCTTCCAAGTTTGGTAGATTGAGAAGTGAGAAGGGATGCTAGACCCACATAGAGGTACTAATTGGAACCTCCCATTTTGGGTTGAAACCTCACAATCGAAAATTCAAATAAATGCCACAAAAGCTTCAAATCAAGGGTCCATTTCAAAAAATAGAATCATTTTCCTCAGAACTAGAAGTGAAATGCATAATACAATTTTTTATAGAAATAAAAGAAGGCATTAGCATTCAAATGGTGTGTCCAACTCTTATTGATCCAATCCTCTAAATTTCTAGTATTGGTTAATATCCTTGTAAATTACACAACCAAAGCATGGTACAAATAATGAAAATCCCTCCTCTTCAATTTATTAGAGGGGATTATAAAATTGTGCATATCTTCCATTCAATTCACAAACCTTCTCTTAAAGTTTGTTAGATCATTTTTAGATTTCTTAGTGACTACAAAGGTCATTTTTTTAAAACTCTATTAAGTTAGCCTCAAAGCACTAATGTAACCAAGAAGTAGAACCACTAGAAAGCATGGGAAAATCCAAAATTCATTTTGAGTAGAAAAAACAAGAAAAACTTACTGCTTACACTATACGTTTATTTCTACTCGGTATGATTTAATACAAATAAACTTTACTATCAAACAAATTAGCTTCCATATAATTCTATTTATTTAAGAAATAATGGTGAAACTAATTTCAATAAGTGAAATAATTATAAATCCATCATTTGTGCACTTCACCATTAGAGTATTTAGGCATTTTGATAAAAGTAGTACACACATTTCTTGCAAGCTAAAAATCATTATTCAAGGCTTAATGAAATTTCCATTTCCATAGAAATGGGGTGATAAGTTTTCCAACACTTGATCAACATAATCTTTCAAATTTTATTATTAATATGATCACATTTCATAGAGATTAAAAAAAATTACATTTCATCATTTTATCTTCCTTTTATTCTGTATTTATCCTCATCAAATATCTAAAAACTTTGTAACCAATTGTTTGATGTCTTTTGAAATCAATTTTCACTAACTTTATAAATCACTTATTTGATTATTTTCATTTTTTTTTTCAATGATGGTTGGTAATTTCTAATGAAATCTCTTTTTCCACTATGACATTTTTAACAACTATTTTTCTTAACTAGAAATTCGGTGGAGCTATTACCAAGATATGTGAAAACACTACATCCCACACTATGGAGACGTCTACCCCTTGAGTTGCATCACAATGATTTTAAATTTATAGGAAAGTGAGTTTCAGATGTTAAGGAACTTTCCCACAATTTTAGCATGCATCCTCTTCACCACTAGTACTTGCACTTTCTATAATCTCTTTAAAGAATAATGGGTTTAGGGAATGCATAAATTTTAGTAAACTAGATACAAATATTCTACTTCTCAGTAATATTCATCATGGAATGCATATGCATTTTGATTCACCATCACATTTAATTTATTTGTAAATATTTATTTATTCACATACACACAACATGCTCCATAGAAAAAACATACATATTGTTGAAAAGCTCCAATAAATCCAATTTTTGACATTGAAACTAAAGCCACGAAATATTAAAAAAATCTAAATTAAAAAAATAAGCGAATAAATTGTTCATAAAATATTCGATGTTATGTATTAATTATGTGGTTTTCTTTGCAACAAAGTGCTCTTTAACATCTCTATATTGCTTGCACTAGCATTCCATTTAAATATTATTAATTTTTATTTGGGAACATTTTAATGTATTGTGGAATTAGTTTCAATAGAAATAATAGGATTTGTTTGAGCTTCCCAACAATGTTTACTTTCTCATAAGTCACCCACCCTCCTAATCCTTAGGACATATTATGTGGACATATGTCAACAATAAACATGATGATAAGTAATTTTTGTGGCTTGGAATACTTTCTAAGTATAAAATTTCTTCTCCATTTGTTTTATCTCACAATAGTTGTAAATTTGGTTTAGGGTAGCATATACATCCCAACTTACCATGATCATTATGCCAATGTAGGTGCCAACAATGCTACCGACACTCCTACTAAAATATTAATTGGTTGTAAGATGAATTTGTATTCTTTTCTTGGACCCCCTCATCTTCACTCTAGGGTGGATATTTCAAGTGGATAGTGTGGATATTAAACAATTATCTCCCCTCTCCAACTTTATTATAAACATTATTTTAGTTATAAAGTAGTTTTTCAAGCACTGTAATCAATTTTTCACAAAATCCTCTCTCAAAATGTTATTTCATTTTGTTGACGAGTAGAAGGAAAAATGGAAATAAGATACAAAAGGCCAAATTAATGTAAAATAAATAGATATCAAGAAAGCATTGTGCAAAACATAAAATATTTAATTATCATGTGAATAAGAAGTGAAAAACATAATGAAGTAGTTTTCGAGATATAGGTTGAACACATAAAGTGGTGAAAATGGACTATTTTATTTCATGCACAAAACATGAAAATAAAGTACAAACAATATCAACATCATACAAGGAAAGAGTGTCAAAAAAAGACAATAAAAGCCATTTTTAGATGCATATTCCAAAATAAACCCAATATATCAAAAATAATGAGGAGTTACATATAAACAAGCCAAGTTCAATAAACTAAAACTCTAATACAATGCTAATATCACCTATCATTCTAAAGAGTCCACTAGGAAAAAATGTATAAAATATCTACCTCAATGTTCAATCTTGCTAAATTATAAAGTTGTGAAAAGCATTTGTGCACACCCACACACACACACACACACACACACACACACACACATATATCATGTGTGGAAGTAAGAATGAGAATATGTCAAAGGTCAAATTGACATAAAGTAAATAGATAAAAGGATAACATTTTGTAAACATAAAATGTTTAATTCTCATGTGACTAACAAGTGAATAATAGAAAGTTGGAGTTGTAAGAGAAATAGGTCAAAATGGAAAAGTTGTTGAAAATGGTGTTTTATTTTATGTGAAAAAACATGAAAATAAGGTACAAGAATGTTAAGAATAGATAAGAAAAGAGAGAGAAAAAAGGAGAAAGGGACATTCATTTTTAAACTGCATATATGTCAAAATAAACGCAACATATAAAAAAGAATGAAAAATTAAATATAAAGGCCTCAAGGTAAATTCATTACAACATTAATACATTGATAAGGCCTCCATATCTTGTGAATGTGAGACTTGAAAAGGTTATGGGATTAATGGTGAAAAAATGATTATCTTTGTATGTCATAAGTTCAAATAAAAAAATGGAGTTGGTATGTACTTTTTAATACACTAAGAAATCAAATCAACGTGCATAGGGGGGAACCTTGTTAGAAATAATAGTGTCTCATACATCAATTTGTTGTCTCAAAAGGTCAATCAGCTTAAGTAGTTCTAACAAGGTCCATAAGGCTTACACCTAAACTTTTTTCTCCTCAATATTTAATGGATCTCAATTAAAATGGCTATATGATACTAATAAGAGTGCCTTATTAAAAAACATATATAAAAAAATTACTATATTATCATATACAAATATATATAATTTTAGTAATTTTATACATAACGAATTGCTTCCCCATTTATATCTTGTAGTTTTTCATTTATTCATATTTATATTCCTCTTTATTTTTAGAGTGCTTTCCTATTGGTTTACTGATCTCATTGTACTTTAATTTTGTTGCATATTTGCAAGGTAGACTACCTTATTTATGAATTTTATCCTTCTACTTCATCATTAATTCTCTCAACAATGTCTACTTATTTTCAGCATCTCTTCCACATCACTAAATCGCATGGCACTAACTATGTATAAAGGTCTATGCTCTCAATCAAGGATTTTGGTACATTGTCAACCAAAACACATCAAATTGATTTTTTCTAGGTAATGTTCTTGTATGTAATTCCATGTAATTATATAGAAATGATACAATGTGATCCTTGAGAGATGCTACAACCACATATTTGCTTGGGTTTAAAGAAAAAATTCTTCTTACCATACTTGAAAAGAAACAAAGCGTACTAAAACCCACATCAGTGATGTAATTATACGACCTCTAAGGATATCCACATTGAGATGTAACCTTATTAATTTTTAATCTCTTTCTACATTAATTTTGGTAAGGGGTTTTGCATTTTTAAAAGGAAAAACTTCTTGTTTTCTTAGTTTTATTCTTCTACTTCCTCTCTCTAGTTTTATCAAGAATTTGTACTTAGTTTGACAATCTCTTTCACATTAGGAATTTTCATTGTACCATCAATATTTAAATGGTTTACTCTTAATAAAGAATTTGTATATATTCTTAGTGAAGAAAAGTTGAATTGATTTTCCATGGGAAACATTTTTCCTAGATACTTCCACACAAATATGTACACATAGTACAATGGCATCCTCAAAGGAGGCTACAACCTCAAAGGTAATAGTTCTTCTTTACATGGGTCAAAAGAGACAAGGTACTGCAACCTGTTCTAGTGCTTTATTCCAAACTTTCTCCAAAGCTACCACAAACAAGAAAAAATTAAATAGAAATAATCATCTCTACAATAAAAGAGCTACAACTAAAATTATTTTCCTCTCCTCCCTATCAAAGTGTAAAAATTTCATTGTCAAGCCTGATTAGACTCCATGGATTTATCCCCTAAGGTCTAATACCAAACTATATGCTTTATAGTCATTCCTATTAAGGTAGGCCACAAAATACATTCTTCCAAAGAAGTTTTCCATTTTTTCCTATTTTTTAGTGATATGTGAGTTAACTAGCTAGACTCCATTGATTTTCCAACTAAGGGCTAAAAAACCAAGTACTCTATATAATTAGATTTACTAAGTCTAAAACCAAGTCAATATTTTACCCAATTCATGGCTTCTATATTTGTCATGATTTTTTGGATTTTTATACCAATAGAGTTTTAAAAGGCTAGAAACAACATTGCAATGGCTAACGGGAAAATTTGCTTTAAATCTCTATATTGGGCTCACTCAAGCCAAAGCTCCCCCAAGCAAGGCATGCCTACTTTTAATGATCAAAATGTTCATTGTCAAGGATGATCACCTCCGACCTAATAACAAACGATGTACTATGAGTCCTTCCTATGTAGGTGGTTGACAAAAATATTTTCCCAAAGAAGTTTTCCATTTTTGTCTAAATTTTAGTGATTTAAGAGTTTACCGTCCAAGTTATCCAAACTCCATGGAAATTTCAGCTTAGGCCTAACAAAAGGAGTACTCTATATAATTAGCACTACTAAGTCCCAAACTAACTCCAACATTTCACCCAATTATTAATTTCTATGTTTTTGAGAATTTCTAGATATATGTACAAAGAGTTATTAAAAGAGTAAAAAACTTTAATGACTAAATGGGAAATCCTCCTTAAGCCTCTCTATGGGAGTCACCAGAGCTAGAGCTTCCCCAACCAAGGGTATGTCTAGCTTTTAGTCATCAAAATGTCTGTTGTCAAGTCTAATCAAACTCCATGGATCTATTAGCCAAGGCCTAATAACAAATTATGTGCTTCTCAATCCTTCCTATTTAGGTTGGTGACAATAACCATCTACCAAAACAAAATTCCATAATTTGTAGTGACCTCAGAATTCATTACCTTGAGCGATTTGCTATCAAACCAATTACTCTACATAATTAGCTTTACTAAGTCCCAAACCAAGTCCAAAATTTTACCCAATTCATGGCTTCTATGGTTATCATGCTTTTAGAATGTCTGTCCCAATACAATTTAATAAAAGTAACAGAAAAAATCTAATGATTAAAGGGAAAATCCCCTTTAAGCCTCTCTATGGGAGTCGGGGAGCTAGAACTAAGGAAGCAAGGGCATGAATGAGTATGATCTCTTCCACATAAAGGAACCTAGTTAAAGCTAAAATTTGGTGCCAAATCCATTATGTCCCCACTCACACAAGGTGCTTCACTTTATCTAATATAAAACTAACAATGAAAAAGCACACTAAATTGCTTTTTAGTTTGTAAGGGGACCTAGAAATCCCCAAGCAAGGGCATGAACCATTATGATCTCTCCCACATAAGGGAATGTAAGAAGTATGTTGAAAGCCAAATTTTGGTTCCAATTCAATTATCTCCCCATTCACACAAGGTACTTCATTTTGATCTAATATATAACTAACAATGAAAAAACAACTAATTTGGTTATTAATTTATAGGGTTACAATAAAAGGTATCGAAGGATGATTATTTTCCGATATAAGTAAAAATCACATCATGCACAAGTAATCTAAAGACTATTTTTTCAAATTTGTTTGGAATGGTGCATAGTACGAGCTCAATAACGTAATATAACATAAAAATATACACTCATTACAAGATGGCCTATATTCAATATATAGAGGGCGGAAAATTGTGTTTCCAAAATATATTTCTATTAAGAAGGATGTATAGATAAATAATCACTTCATCAAATCCATAATGACTTCATTTTTAATCACTAATTTTACATCAAATAAATGGGCAACTATAACCTCTCAACATTGTTACAACAATAATATACAAACTATGTGTCTGGCCTGAATAAATTGGTGGGTGTCAACCTTGTTTTCCTATCCATCAATTGATCAGAGTGATTTTTCTCTACAGATAAAATAACTATCTAGAAAAATTAATGACAAAAATAAGCACAATAATTTGAATTGAATGGAGTGGAACTTGAAAAAGTATTCGTGTTTTTCACAAAAGAGTGTGGCTCCTAAAGCAAAATATGAAATTATATCAAAAGCTTAGAAGAGACCAATCATAGAATTGAATGAGAATCTTCGAAGAAACCAATCAATATATAGACAATGATATAGATATAATATATAAGCTAAGAGGAAACAAACTCTTCATAAAACTATTCAAACTAAAAACTTTTGAAAAGTTTCTTATTTTAAAACAAAACAAAAAATATAAATATATTAACCTTATTTATATTTAATATGTTTAAAAAATATTTATGATATAAAATAGAATTTATTTATTATTATAAAAAATATAATTAACTTAAAATGGCATAAAATTATTTATTAATTTTTAATTATTTCATATTCCAAAATTTATGAATAACTTTGATTATAATAAATACTTAAATATCATTAATTATATTTTACATTACGCAATCCTAAATAACAGATTATTAAGTGTGACAGAATCAAGAAACTAAATTTCAAATCAAAACAATTTTTTTTTTTAAATCCTATTTAAAAAAATTATGCTTACCCAGAACTATATGACCCATGGAACTATTAAAAATGGAAATGACAGTGCATATCTAAATGTGGAACTCTTCTACAAAATTTAAAGCTAGGGAGAGAAACTCAACTCTATCAGATTCAAAAATTCATTATCTATATCTTCATTTTTATGGTTTTCTATCTCTATTTTGAAACCTAAATGATGAGGCAGCAATATTAACTTCAATATTGCTATTTTCTTACTTCAGTTTTTAGATTCAAATAAATAACTTAAAATGTGGTGATCTCTTATTTATTTTCTTCTTTATTTATGTGGTTATCTTTATGATGTATATTTTTTTTAGTTTCAATTTTTATCCTATACATTTTAATGATTTGATTTTACCAATATAAAATTATTTTAAGTTTCATATTTTATATATTTTTATAATAAAATAATTATAAACGATGTTTTATATTTAAATAAGTATACATTTCTGCCTCGCATTACGTTTTAGAAATCACATATTAATATAATCCAATGCAAACTAACAATACTTTAATTTCGACAGGATAGTAGACGATGAAGCCCATTTCCACAAGTCGATGTAAAATTATTTCTAAACCTGCTTTCGAAACTCCATTACCTTCTACAAGAGGCCAAGTCACATCAATTCTAAAACTGTCTTGGAAACTCCATCAATTCTAAAACTGTCTTGGAAACTCCATTACCTTCTACAGGAGGCCAAAATTGCCTTGGAAACTCCATTACCTTATGCAAGAGGCCAAGTCACATCAGAGGGAAAATTGGTAGAAATTTCATAAATGAAAACGGTGTAATAGATAACTGTGGAAACCAGATCTTTTATCAGAGGAAATGTTTATCAAACCCGGTTCCAAAATGGCGGTCTCATCACATAATGAGAGAAAGCCGCTAAAGCCGAACAATATATTAAAAACCTTCTAGTAGATTTGGTTGCTGCAACAGGAAAATAATTTGCCTCTGGATCGACAGAACGCCGTTCTTTCTTCCATATGTCAGTGTGAGGTACAATGAGAGGTGGCCTATCCATGGCTCAACTTGTCGATTCCGAAGAGGTACAATTTCAGTGTGAGGTACAATGAGAGGTGGCCTATCCATGGCTCAACTTGTCGATTCCGAAGAGGTAAATTGTAGGTTAGAGACACCAGTTTTTAAGGATATACCTACAAACCCTACCCACAAAGATTACAAGGCACATCAGAGTGAATGGAGGCTGTGTTAGCTGAAACCTTGACAAAATCCCTTTCGCCTTTCCTCTCTGCATAATGACGTCGTCCCTGGTATACACGCCTCCAAATTTATTAGAATCTCATACTCTGAATAACTGGCATGTCGCGTTCAACCCAAACTGAAGGATCTACTACCTTTCGACCTGCATGGCCATTTTTCTTTGTCGGGCAGAACTTGATATATTTCGCGGCATAAACCAGTTCTCGCTTATGCCATTAAATTCAGTTGAATACGCGTATTATCATCTCACAATATGCAATTACCGCCGCGAGTTAACCGCCCTGGATATGCCGTTATAGTCAATAGTTATGCCATTATCACTATTGACGTGAATTATCACATGATCCCACACAATATTCGAGTGCTTATCGCCAGTGGTTATGCGAGTTATGGTGTGTAATCTGAATTATCACCAGTAATCGTTCGATACGCGCATTATAACCGCAGAATATTCGCATCACTAAGCTGATATGCCAGTTATCCCCACCAGATAGGCGCGTTATTCAGTGATACGCGATTATCACTGTATGATATGCTGATCATTACACTGATATCCAACATGTCTTTACCGTTTATGCGTGTATTTCAGCCGGACATACTAGTAATCGCCACAGAATATGCAGATTAATTCTCGTTATGCGAGTTCTCACATTAGTTACGCGAATTATCTTGCTTGGGTACGCGACTTATATTCTGATACGCGAATCATCATCGGATAGGCGAATTATCAGCCGATCTGCCACTTATCACCATCGAATATGCCAATTATCAGTTTTTAAGCGGGTTATCACAGCGAGATCTGCAGACCATTACGTTGATAAGCAAGTTATCTCTGTTGTTTATGCGAGCGATCGAATCTGAGACTAATCACCGTCGAATATGCCAGTTATTTTCACCTGTAGCGAGCTACCCCGCTGGATATGCGGATGCGAAGTCTTAGCCATTTATGCGACTGATCCGCTCCCCTGATTCGCTTGGTCGCGTCCTGGTTTGCCATGTAGGTACGATAGGATTTTCTCCATTCAGAATTGGTCCGTTCGGATTTTGTTCATGGTTAAGTCATATAGGAGTTGAGTGACCCCCATTCTTTCTCTTCCTGAGCGAGAGGTCGAATGTTCCAATAAGAGAAGTTCACGGTCGATTCGACGAAGTCGCTACGGCGTGCAGAAAGAGATCAATCCCACCAAGCTTGTGTTTTCAAGGTATCTAGTATATTATCTCATTAAGTACTTCAATGGTGATCTTTTTCAATCCAACAAACCGGGTATTAAGTACACTATTTGAATTTTAAATTTCCCCATTTTAAATTTGAATTTGCCCACCATGGCAGAAGAAGCCTAGAGGACACCAAGCGGTTCAACATATTGTCGAAAGAGGTCGGCGTCCCTCTAGTCGCGTTTTTGCTCAATGGCAGTAACAGGTACGATGAGTATGAGATTTCTGACCACCTCAGAAGGTTCGGGTGGATCGTGCCCGCACACACCATGGCTCCTGACTCGCAGCACGTCACCCTTCTGCGCGTGGTGGGTCACGAATATTTGAACGAGAGTCTCACAAAATCACTGGTTTGTGACATAGAGGAGTTGCACGAACTTGACGCGCTTTCTCCAAAATTAGTGAAGGAAGTGACGACCACTTTGGCAGAAAGCTATGCTCAACTCAAAGATGACAAAGACATTGACGTCGCGGAGATTAAGTCATCAGATCTGTTTCATGAGATCCTATACTCTCATGGAAGATATTTGTTGCACGTAAACCTATTAGTATTTGCTGAAAATCCTACTTATTATCTTTCATTTACTTCGTGGGCACGAGTGTGGGTTTTTTCGAAATCTAAATTTTGTAAACTTTGGGGAGTACACAATCCTTATCCAATTAAAATGGTATCGTGGATATGTATAGATAGTTTATAATTTTTTTGAGAATTTTATGGCCTTCCTCCTTTATTCATAAAATAATAAGTAGAGTTGATGGAATGCATGTGACACACAATACACAAATACAAATTGATAGATTTATATAAAATTATTTTTTGTATAAATTTGTCTATTGAAAAATACAATAACCTTTCATTTTGGTGTGATTTCACCTTAACAAATCACTGTGACATTTGAAATTTGAAATAGTTTTAGTTTGATTCAATTCAATAC
Source organism: Pinus taeda (assembly GCA_000404065.3). Taxonomy (NCBI): domain Eukaryota; kingdom Viridiplantae; phylum Streptophyta; class Pinopsida; order Pinales; family Pinaceae; genus Pinus; species Pinus taeda. The sequence continues at coordinate 11,910 of APFE030103585.1, read as the reverse complement.
AGGAAACCCTATAATCTATAATTTTCTTAGTTTCAAACTTTGGACTTCAAAGTCTCTACACGTTTGGAAGTGCGTTGGATAAATATTCTAACAAGTTTGCACTTCTAAAAAGAGTATTGTCTCCTATTGAATATCACTTGACTTTGTAACTTAGTGAAATTTCCCAGATTTGTTTAAGCTAACATAGATTTTTTTTAATTTCTATTTTTAAAGTTAAAATTTGATATATAAACAATTTTATACTATGAATTGAAATAGTCAAATGATTTAGGAATCTTTGATAAAATAAATAATTGCACACTATTTCAAAATTTTCCAATCTTATTCGATAAGACTTTAAACTTATAAACTAATTATTATTTATTATAAATATATTTTATTTTTCATTTTTCTTTAAATTTAATTTAATATTATTTATTGTTAATAAATTTAAAATTTATAATTTATAATTTAATAATTTATATATTTTTCAACAATTATACAAATGGTTATTATAATAATTTATTTTTATATTAAAAATTATGTTATTTTTTTTTAAATTTTAAAAATTTATTATTGTTAACTTAATTATTATATATTAAAATTACATATGTCAATTATTATTATATATTAAATGAATAACATTATTTTCAATTTAATTACTATATCATAAAGATAAATTTTATAATTATTATTGAAACTATTTATAAATATTAATTATAATTTAATACCATTTTTTATTATATATATAATGATGGAAGTTGAGCAAATCAAATTCTTAGATGACCTATATGAGGGTTTAAAAATTTGGGCCTAGAAAGAGGAAGTCAAAACACACCTACCATCTTCTCAACAATAGTCGACTCTATCATATCTCTCACATTCTCCTAGTTTGATTTTATGGTTTCTCTCCACATACACATATCACATGCATGGGCCATCCTCCTATTGTCTCGTTGATATGAAGACACCCACAACCACCTTTGCTTTGAGGCCATCCTCAGAGGTTACGAATATCTAAGCTTACCACATCTCGACCCCACCATAACTTGGTAAACCTCCATTGAGCTACCCGCTATCTATCCTTGTGCTATTTATTTTCGCTCAGACCTAATTGCCCTCCCATATTTTACATTAGTCACTGACTATAACATCAACCCTCCATGTACTCACTTTTTGTGCGAACGTTTCAACTGTGAAATGTTGTGGGGGTGTATCTCATTCCATTCAAGGGTCATCTCACTACTTGCACGAAAGGAACAGAGCTAAGTAAAAAAAGGAATATGTAAAATTCAAAGCATATTTAGTGTTGGGTGAAGGATTTATGTTGAACGAAATCTCAAAAATGGAGGAGATCACTTTGGTTGGTCATTTTGCAAGTAAGAGAATGGTGATGGTTGGTATGAGAAATTGGACGTTGAAGAATATTTCCCCTATACCTAGTTATTCACTACACTTTTTAATTTTGGCCAAGGGTTGTATGGGGTGGCTTTTGGATTCAAAGGATGATGGCGAGAAGATCCTTCAACCTCGATGGCATTGGCACTCATAGGCCCTGTTTCTGAAAAGATAGTTAGCCAACTTTGATGCTCGCTTGGATCCTCAATGGACAAATGCCAAAATTCCTGGTTGGATCACAAACCAAAATATTCTATATATGTTGGGGTATATGGCTAGAAAGAAATGGCACAATCTTTGAAGACCATGGTCAGTCATCCATCACAATGGATTTTAACACTCTAGCACTACAAGACTCCCTGCCTCGGAAATTGAATGCCCAACATAATTGATTTCATCATGATATAATCATTTTGAGGGATAAGTCATGATTTGATGGTGTTTCCCAATAGATTCCCTCCATTTCCAAAATATGTGATCATTTATATCTCTTACACTCACACTATTCCTCCACCTATCGTATTAGTTGGGATACAAACAACTTTGCTTAGTTATTTTCTTTAAAAATTCTCCTACAATTAAGTGAACATTTGTGTATTTTTGACATCAATATATGTAGGGTTTTTATGGCAAGTCCAAATTGAGAAATCACACCATTATGTGAGAGTAAATTTTCACAAAATCAATTTAATATCACAAGATTTGCGGGGGTAAATTTTCATAATCAATTTCTCAATTTATTATAGCATATTATGTTAGAACAAAACCAAATTAACACCAAACTAGATAGCAATGAAATTTTTATACATAGTATAAATCGTGTCGCTCAGTAAACTTAAAATTAAAGATACAGAAAAAGAAATTTGCAACCAAGAAGGAAACAGTAAATTAGGTAGAAAAAAAAAATTCAAGAGGGAAAAAACAATTAGGTATCATTTATGATAACAGAAAATAAAAATAAATATGTTATTGTGCTGTTATGAATTTTGATTCGTTCTCTAATTTTAATTTTTTCTTTTCAATATTTAAGATTAAATTAGCAGTGCGTTAAGAAACTCACTTCCATAAGGTACCGATGTAAGACGCCTTAGAATATCCGAGTAAGCATCAATGTTGACCTATAGTCTAAAGGAGACGTCTCCAATCCTCTGAAAACCTCTGAAACTCTTCTCAAAGCCTTGCTAATTACATGTATAATCCAGATACACATATAGTTAATTATAAAAACAAAACCTATAATTCTAAGGATTTGAAATCCAGTCGCGATTTCCATCACTGCAAAATATATCGTTCAATTTTCATCAACATTTATTAATCAACTCGTTCTCCTACGTACATCAAAATCAATACAATAGATTATATCAAACTACATATAGCAAGGGAATGATTTATGTCACCTCAGGATAATGTCGATTTAATGCACTCACATTGATTTTCTCTGGTCATATGATGATCATGCATTCGAACCAAATCAATATATGAAAAAAAAAGAAAAACAAAAACGAAAACAAAATTGGGTGCACCCAAAAACACAGAAACGTAACCATAGTTGTACGAACCAGAACCAAAACTAACAGATCACATCTAATGGAAATAACAAAAAAGAAGCATGAAGAAAAGAAAAGAAATGATGCACCCAAGAAAGAACGTGAAAAGAAAGAAGAAAATGAATGTGACCATGAAAAATGAAAAGACGAAAATGAATAAGAACATGAAAATGAAAAGAAGAAAATGAATGCAAGATTGGTGCCAATGGTAAACTAATCAATTGAATTCTGCTTTTAAATTCATCTACCGTTGAACCATAGGAGAGGTTTCTTTTTCCTTTCTTGTAAATTGAAATGGATGTTTTTTTTTTTTTTCAAAAGAAAAATCATATTGAATATATAAAAACAGTTACATATTTGGAGTATTGAGAGGATAATCCGTAGTAGTCCAAAGAGGGTAATTAAAAGATCATATTGGTCAAAACGGTGCATAGTGCATGTATAGATTCTGAAAAGCATATTGTTTTGTGGACAGAAAACATATATTCGATCATAAGAAACCCATATAGGTCAGCCGTATGTGCGTTTCAGATGCCCAGGAATTGCAGAAGGGCCTTGATGCGCAGCAACGTTGAGGAGATGGTACTTCGGTGACCATTGAAGATGGAGTCATTTCTCCAGAGCCATATCGACCAGCAGACAGAAATGAAGATAGAGCGCCGTGAAACCGTCTGTATGCTCCACCAGAAGAATCCTTCCTGAACAGAGGAGAAGCATAGATGAGGAAAATCCAGATGGAGGGAGAGATCATACCAGATTTGATTGGATGCATGACATTGGAAGAACATGTGGAGGTTAGTTTCCCCGTCTGAAAAACATAAGGCGGAGCGGCTCGGCCCGTTCCAACCACGTTTCTGTAGATTGTCCCAGGATAGATTTCTGTTGTGAAAGAGGAGCCATGAGAAAAAAGTCATCTTGAGAGGGCAGGAAGCTTTCCAGAAAGTGAGAGGGAAAAAGGGTTGAGTAGGTTGAGCCTCCATGAGTAACAGAGTTGTGTAGATATCTTTAACTCGAATAGGATTTGCTGCACGAGGTAGGCTCCATAACAATTCATCCTTTTCCCCCAATCTTTTAATGGGTAACCCCTGTAAGGAGTCGCGCAATGAATTCCATGCAACGCTGAGGTGATGCAGCAAGGAGAGATCTTCGGCGTCCATCCAGGAGGGCGAAGAGGATGACCATGTTTTAATGAGGCGATTCCATGTGAAAATGCCCCTAAAGTGTAGATAGGATACCAGAGGCTGCAGAATCGTAGAGGAGATCTCGTTGAGAAGAAGATCAGAACCAATAAAAATGTTCGTACTTGTGCATATAGACCATCAGAAATTTCGCATGAAGAAAGGCAGGATCTTGCGGAAACTTTGCCAGATTGCAGACCCTTTCTTTGTGCCCAGTTGATTCCTCCTGTACCAGAAAACCAGATTTCTCCCTTTCATATATTTATAGTGGATAAAAGCGCTCAAAGGACCATTGACGAAAATGGCGCGGTGGAGAGACTTGCACAGGAGTGCGTTCCCCATGGATCTCATGTCTAATAAACCCCAGCCTCCCAGATTTTTCGGAAAAGATAGGGATTTCATCTTCGCCAAATGAAATTTTGTATGTCCAGTAGTGCCTCCCCACAGGAAATTTGCTGAGTAAGTTTTCAGTTTTTTGATAATGGCGGCTGGAATGATAAAAAGGTGCGCCCAGTAGATGGCTAGTTGGGACAGAACGGCTTGTACAAGAACAAAGCGGCCTGCTAAAGAGAGGGATCTTGCTTCCCAGCCAGAGATCTTTAGGTAGAAACGGTCCAGCAACCAAGTCCAGTCCCCCAGGTTGTAACCAGATAGTTTGAGGGAAAACCCCAGATATTTGAGACCGTTATCAATGTGTAAAGCTTCAATACCGAAAAGCTCAGCAATCCAGGAGACCAAGACAATATCAGGTTCATTATGGTATAATTTCGATTTATCCTTGTTGATGCCGATACCAGTAGATGAGTGAAACCTGGAAACAATATCATGGAGGCAAATTGAAATGGATGTTTGCTTTTTTCTTTTTTGGAAATTGAAATGGATCGGTGCGTTTTAAGATGCCTCTCATACTGGTAGGTGCGACTGACTCGAATGTTGTGCTGGTTTTGTTTTATTCACAGCGACATAACCGTTTTCCTCCGCATAATCATCATCGTATTTTGAATGAATGATTAGTATCATCATTGCCAATACCTGATTACGCTGTTTGAATTTAATTATAATGATATTAGGAGGAAGGAAAATTGAATTGGTGTAGTGTTTATGTTTATGAATTTAAATTTGTAAAAGTGATCTTAATTTCAACGAACTATATTATTTTTAAAAGATTTATTTCATGTTTTGAATTTATTTTGAATTTATTAAAATTATAAATACGGTATAATTTTGAAAAGGTTTTGTTTTTAATAATTTATTATATTTAAGTTTGAAAAAGATTATTAGATTTTAAATTCTTTGAAGGTGAAACATTATTATAATTTCTATATTAAATTAAGATGAATGGGAATGGATGTTTTGGAAAAAATTCATTTTTATTTTTGCTTGTTCTTATTTATGTTTCAATGTGATATATTTTTTATAATATTAAATAGTTTATTTTCATAAAATCTTATTATTAGGTTGGTTTATTCACCATTTTAGGTTCTATTTAACTAAAATTTTCTATGAAGCTTTGAAACTTTATCTTTCTAAATTTTCCTTGAATCCACTCTTTCCTTAATTTTATTCTATTCACTGCTTCCATTTTTTCCTTTCAAAAAAACCAAAACAATTAGTGATGGGTTATGTGTAAATTATAATTGGGTAAAAAACTTACCAGTGCAGTTAGTTGTAAATATGTTACTTTATGATAGTTTTCAAGAGCAAGGAATAGACATCAAGTGAACTTAAGGAAATGAGGCCATATTTCTTTCTTTATGTTTTTATGTTTTATCTCTCTAACTATTTATGACCTCTTAGTTCAGAGTGTTTTTTTTTGCACTTGATCTGCTTATAATGTTGGGGTTGAATATATGTCTATCATTTGAGCTCATTGGATATTGGTCATTCAAAACACTCACTATATAATTCATACCACCCTCATTATTGTAACACATACTTAATGGTAACTACATCTAATCAAGAACTTGAATGTAAATCTCTTAACAACCTATGTATATTTTACACATTTGCAAGCTCGGTGTAAAGATAATTCACCATTTTTTGTTGTCTAAAATATAAGTTTCTTAATAATTTCATGTGCTATAAAATAATTTATTAACCTTGCCAAAATTTTCCAATTTGTATGATTCTAATTCTGTTTGGGTATGAACCTACACATGATGAACCTTTTAAAGATCACAAAACCTAAAAGTAGGATTACAACACTAAGAACTATGATTTTATTCACTCATTTTCTATGTCATTAAACCCTCATGTAACATACCCAATCACTTATAATTGCTACATAAAAGATTTTTTACCAATACAACAGTCATAGGAGCAGACATAAGAATTTTTCCCTTGATGAATGTATTAATTATTGTGTAACTAACAGCTTTCGTTTATTTATTCCATGATCAAGTCAACTAAGGTAATATAACTACTGAGTTACCAGTGTGACATGTACATATATCCATGGGGTTTTCTTTATTAATGGTTATGTCTATGTTGATCGAATATATCTATATATAGTGTGTGTGTGTGTGCATGTGTGCAAGGACACTTTTGTAGGTGCCACTATAATTACTTATCATCACCTTTAATTACCTATACATATATATTTAACTAGTAACCATTCTAGGCACATATTGACATCAACATTCTCGGGTTATCATACACATTGATATGTAATATATGTTTAATGCTATGATGACATATTGTGAACATTGTATGAAGGATTCTCACTACATACCATAATAAAATGTTCTTGTGTCGAACCTTTAATAGTTATAATGTAATGTTATGGCTTAAATAATAACCCTCTTTCGACGTTAACTGTAAAATTCTCGAATAAATGCCAGCTGTATGTTGGGATAGGTGTGCCCATTGGAATCATTGGATTGCACCACCTAATTAGATGGTGGGCAGGCTACTTAGGATAGCTAGGGAAACTACCTAACCTCTCCTCAACTTTGGTGCTCATTCTATTTGATTCTCTGTCGAAGGGTTTCATCTACAACCTCTAGGCTAGGGTTTTATCCTTCATGGCCTTTCTTGTTGTCTACTACTATTTGTCAGTTGGTAATCTCCAAAAGTTCTTATTAGTGGTATTAATCTTCTTCGGTTCCATCACTATCTCTACGAGACTTTCAAATGGAGTTACCATGGTCTCAGTTTTTGGCATGTCTTCATGTCAACAAGTAACTATAGACTATTATATTGTTTATGTTTCCATACTTTCTAGTTCTCCACAACCAAGCTCAGAATGGATTTGCTTTGTTGGAGGTGTACACCTAAGTATTCCTTTTTCAACGAAATGGCCACCAGACTCAGGTAATCCAAGACAAGGTTTTTCCTATAATTTGGTTTTAGATAAATTAAGGAGTGCTTATTCCTTTGTTTCTCAGCATTTACTTTTTGATTTAATAGGTAATCCAGTTTTTACTCGATTGACAACTTCTTTCATTTCAATTCCCACAGTTCGCCATACTCACTGCAATAGATGTATGGAAGAGAATATCCTTGTTATATGTTTTTTTTTACTTCTTTGTTAGATTATATGTGTACCTTGGTTAACAATAACCTTGTCAAATATGTAGGAGTCATCGTTAGGTTTGGTTGGATATCAATTATAACATATTAGAGTCATCTTCTCAACACCTTCCACTTATTAGGTACCCTCATGCACTGGATTTTACTAGTTTCTACAAATTCCAATCCTTTTTTGTTTTGTTTTGCTAAGCTACAATTTTGTTATGCTACTCCCCTCTCTAGATGCGAAGTCTTAGAAAAGAGTTGGGGGTTTCTTCCACACTTCAAGTAGTTAATGGGCCTTTATCTCTACAGTTAAGGTCACATTACAATTGCTATCTCATTCTTTAGGTTATAATTCTTTTTTTTTCTTCTCACTGCTCTAGGTAATTTTCGAATCCGGGTACAGGGTTTAACATTGTACTCTGCATCATATTCAATGGAGCCAATTTATTTCTCATCTTACAATAAATTGCTTCTTATTTAGGTGCACCAAATTACCCTCAGTTCATACCAATCTGTTCGAATTTATGGAATTTTAATTTTGTATTTGAAACAGAGACCCTAATGTTTCATTTATAATTTAGACAAAATTACGAGCTTGGATTGTTTCATTTACGTCATGCACCATTATTTGTTATTTTTTAGACATTGAGTTTTATGCAAAATTGAGAATATTTCATATTCCCTATAGCAGTTTACATTATATTTATAATTATTTAAAGAACAGTGTGTCACAACATATTCTTAGTGATCTAGGTGTTACTGTGGTGACGAGGTTTTTCTGTTTAATTGCATTGTATATATTCCTCTTATGAGACTCAAATTTGTGTTGAGATAAATGATTTGGGTCAACCGATGTTGTTTCTTTATGTAATATATGTATAGTTTCTAAGTTGGGAAACAACATTTTGATGATTTTCATGGTCTATTCACCTCACTTTCTACATATATTTGATTCATTCTTTCGACTGTGAAATGTTTCATTTCAATTGCACATTATAGACATGGATTCTGTATGGAAATTTCATGACATTTGTACATTAATAGCTCCACTAATATCTTTGTTTATCTGATTTGAAGGTCTTCCTACCCAAGAAACTCTATGAGGCATAAGTTTCCCATATTCGACATTTCTTGCCGATACTAAATGTTCCTTTTCTTTTGATATGATTCTGCAACCGATGTCTTAATTTTAGTTTATTCCACTTAAGTTATCGTATGTTTAGACTACAACCCATATCATCATCAAATTCTGCAACCATTTACAATGTAAGCGAAGTATGCACAGACTGCTAATACTTGAAAATAATTGAATACTTACACTATGTTCTTATAAATTATGTGCTTACTAATTCTGTTATTTTTCCATAACTCAACTCATTTGGAAACTCTTCTTAACAGAACCTATTCCTAGGACCCTCTTTGGTATTCCAGATCACTTTCAAAAAACAAAGGCAAGACCATTGTAGGTTACTGTTATGTAGTTTGGCCTGGAATTAACCAGCTTTACCCATTTTTTTTAAACATAAAACTTACAATAAATTTTACATGAACAAATCACAATAAATATTACTATCTTAACAAGTCAGAAAGTAGTCCGTCATAAATAGTGAGTCGATAGTTATCTTTATTCATTGTCTTGTTCAACCACAAAATCACAGGGATAAGAGTGCTCCACCCAACTGATTATAAAGGTAAATAGTTATTCGATAATTATCTTTATTGGTTGTCTTGTTCAGCCACAAAATCACAGGGATAAGAGTGCTCCACCCAACTAATGATAAATGAAAATAGGTCCATTTCTTCCCCAACCTAGTTTTATCTCTAGACAGTTAGTTGATTAGTGACCATAAAAAGCCGAACCATACACCTTATCTAACACCACCAGTTCTAATCTCGGGGCTAATTTGAGCACATAGATCTCATTTTGGATTCCACTAGCCAACCAACTCAATAACCCATTCTTGGCAACATCCTGCCTACTTACAATAACATCTTGTTGCAACTTCATAAGCTTACAACTTCATTCTCCTCACTTGGACCTCCTCTAACCAGGTACCAAGTCTTCATGTTTGCCTTAAGTTTTCTTCCCTCTCCCTTCTTGGCTTCCTTGTCCCAACTGAGGTTATTTATCTCTAGGTAGAGGAATAATTGTCTTGTAACTGTTTTATAACTTTATGGTAGATGAAATTCTATTTTAGCATTTTTCTCATGATTTTATGGCTTCCAATGGGTTATCTTATTTACAAAAGTAAATTCAATAACATAAAATTATATTTTATGTTTTACCATTTACCTAGGCCTTCAATTGGCCCACAATTTATCTAGTCATTTGTGGTAAAACAAAACATTCATGATCTTTACCGAGCGGTGTTACACTTCACTTATTTATTCTATAATGTTTGATCATTCCCATTTTCTTTATTTTAGGCACATTTAGTATCATTTGGATAATAATTTACCCATAAGAAATTTTGAGAATGTTCTATACTTATCTTTTCTTATGATGAAACCCAAATATTTGTTGAGTTGTATCATTTACAAAAATAATTCATGTAGCAACAGTTTTTTAATACACCTGGAAAGACATATTTTGTGACTTTTATTTATTTTTGCGAAATAAAAAATATATGTGTTGGAATATGTTTTATTTTCTAACAAAACAATAATAATAATGAATGATAATTTGTCTTATAACATTAATCTTCTCATAAATATGTTAACATGCTAACATGAGAGATCAACCTCTAACTGTCACGAGAAACAATTGAAGTTAGTTATGCCTAATGGGATAGAAAAAAAAGGAAGAAAAGCTAAATATAGTTTTGTCTTGGATTGATTTTGTGTTTCTGGAAGAAAAGAAACAAGAAATTAAAATATTAAACAAATATTCAAGACCACCTTGATAATTAGAGGGTTCGATAGAAATACCATGCGGTGGAATTTGAACAAGATATTGTGGGAGATAAATCTGATATCTAGATAAAACTTACTAGTGGGAGATAATGACTGATAAACTCAGAAAATAGTTTACAGGATTCTACATAGGTTTGTTGGGGTAAACAACTCCAATAATATTCCTACTTTTACCTAATAGTTAGAGGGAGAGCTCATGCAAAACTATTTACACAAGTCAGTTCAACACTAGGAGGAACGTTGAAGCCTATTGATTATTTCTGAAAGGAAATAGATAAGAATTTAGTCCTTCAAATAATTGTGTAAGATATTTGAATTGTGTATATTTTGTGAATGAAATATTAATTACATGCTTTGGAATTAATTGATAATTAAAGAAATATACTTTTTTGGACTAGCTGTGCGATTGTAGGTTTTCAAGAGATATAAATACAGTTGAAATTAGGAAGCCTATGTCTACATATGAAGGTAAAATCTAGGATTGTTTATGAATAAATATACAATTCTGTGGTAGGTAAAATTTATGAATACGTAACTAAAAATTAAACTTCAACTTGAATGGTGGAATAGTTATCTCTAACAACTGTTTGTTTATTATATGTAAAAAATACTAAAATAATAAGGTATTATGGGTCTTATGCCATGGTTGGACTCATGAATTCCTGAGAGAAAAGTATGACGTTCAAGGTTTCTCATCTAGGTTGGTTCATTATATTTTCTTTTCTTCTATCTCGATGGTTTCATAGTGGACAAAGTGGAGAAATCATAATGATTATGTAGTTGTCTTGAAAAATACATAATGGTTATTCAAAGGTGCATATAATTTATTTTTACTTTGTTCTAGACTAAAGGATTTTGGGACTAAATGTAAGTAAACATCTAGTCTACACTTCAATAAATTGTGGAAAAATTCTCAAATATCTTGTTATATTTCAAATTTTGGGATCTTAAACACCCACAACTCAACGAATATTAAGTAGTGTGAAGTGACATAATGTACAAGATGAAGTGGAAAATGAAGATCGAAGAATTAATTTGGTCAAGAATGACATGGAAATCCGAGGAGTTAAAAAATGTCCAATCCATTCAAAAATTAAAAGGTACTCTTAATAAGCAAGAAATTGATAAAACAATTGATTCATATTTTTTAAATGTTAGTTTCATTTATTTTATTATTCATCCCATAATCAATTACAATCAACATTGGACCAATTCTCCCTATATGGGATGTTAGGAGGGGAGATGTCACACCCATCATTTTGAGAGGTAATAGAGTAGAACTTGAATACTCTTCGGAACAGACACGAAAACATTCATCTAGAGGAGGAGGTGAGACACCAGAAAATATTACTCTATGCGAATGAGGCTTTCTATCCAAT
>APFE030103584.1:8629-64908 GCA_000404065.3 Pinus taeda | reverse complement strand
ATATAGACAAGCCAAACCCATTCCCTTGCCTCTAGGGGTCGATCTCATCATTCTAGGAGCTGTTTGAACCAATTCTAAACAAGGAACTGAAATCTAGACAATCAAACAACTTGCCTCTATATGCTAGGAAACTAATTCATTCATTTAATTTTCACTTTTTAGTGAATGAATCCTCTAGAAAAAGTAAAAATGTGCCAATATTACATCATGGTCATCAAATTACATCATGGTAGATCAATAGTTACATCAAAAAGTAAAACTAGTCAAAATTGGGCGAATTTCTGAGTTGAAGAGTGAAAATGAGGCCAAATTTCTCTATGTGTCACGCCACTTTGGAGCTGATTTTGAGGCACTTACCGAAGTCAAAATTGAACTCATGATAGCTCGTTGGAAAGCCCTATCTGTCTACTTTCCATCCCAAGTGGAATTTCTGGATTTGGTGTCCATTTGCCCCTCCAAAACTTCAATATCCCAACACTGCTTCCTGTGTGTCAAAATAGGGGACAGTGAGGTCATTTTTTGAGTGTTTTTTGACCTTTTGAGGGCTCAAAACCTCCTCAAATTTGTTGGCCATGGACAAGAAAGCATAAATTTTGATGAAAATCTAGAAATTCAAAGTTTTTGTGATTTGGAGCTCCCTAGAAAAAGCGAGCACCACGTGGCGCGACGCATAGGGAGGAAAACCCTGTGTTAAAAATTTCTGTGCGTAGCGCCTTTTTACAGACCAGTTTTGAAGACATTCCCAGTGTCCAAATTGGGCACGGGATAGATCGTTGGAAATATTATTGAGTATACTTTCCAAATCAACTTTAATTTTGCAATTGGGAGTTCATTTTCTCTGTCAAAAAGCAAATCTCCCAAGACTGGTCAAAATGTGCCAAATGAGGCTACCTCAGGGCAGAGTGCTGTTGCAGTCAACGTTTGAAGGCCTTCCTCAACTCCAAATTGAGCTCGTGATAGCTCATTGGAAAGCTATTTGTGTCTACTGATCATTTGACTCATCATGAAAGTAATTTGGCCAACCAGGCTAGGAGAAAGCTTGCGTTTCCGAAGGTCACTTTAGAGGTGCATCAATTCTCCCGAGGAAACTATATTTTTGACATTTCTCTAAAACCATGACACCTGTGTAAAACGTGAATGAGGCTTTTCTTCCTTGGCCTATTTTTGATAAAAACCACTTTCCGTTTTCCCAAATTCATATTTTATTGGTCAGAAACATCATTTGCGTGAAACCTATCCCGATGTGTGGAACAAGGGATTTTTCAAAATGAATCGAAATGAAGGGGATAAGGGGCTTCTAAATTCTTGAGAAAATTTTGGGAGGTGGGGAGGGATGTTAGGAAATAGGGGAAAGTGAAATTTAAAATATTGAGTGAGGGGAAGGGGTCCAAAAAGGCAAAACACAGGCCCAACCTAGGAAATTGTCAAGGTGTAGCAAGAAACTAGAGTTTGTGCAAAAATGAGGAATTTGGGGGATCTCAGTGATGGGAAGAGTTTAATAAGTTACATTAAGGATAGGGGAAGGTGTATGAACATCAGGATACAAGTTTTGCCAATGATTTGACCATCCAAGAGAAATTTCCTTCAAAACCCTAGGAAAGGGAAATGACCTTACTTAGGCACAATTGAAGCATGAACAAGGCATAAAATGACCCAGTGGAACTTGGCATGATAATGGAAACCCTCTGAATGATGGTACATTCTTCTGAATGGTGACATGAAGCTCTTGGGACAACCATTAGTGTTTGGGAATTTTAAGTATGAGACTAGGGTTTGGTGCATTTGGGATTTTGGGAAAGGGAACTAGGGATTAGGGGTATGTGACTTAAGGGGGTAGTGGAACTTAAGGAATAAGGGAATCAATGAAAAATGGATAAGGGAGTAAACTTGGTGGTAAAATAGTCATCAAAACCCTAGGCAGCAATTTTTGTTGGAGGAACTTGAAATGATAGGGTTCAACTTCTTTAAGCAATCACCATGAAACAAGCATCATGAAGTAGGCACCCAACTTGGATAGAAAATGATAATGGAGGCTCTACCTGACAAATCCATGCATTTTTGGGTGATTTGATCGATTTGGGTAGGTTCTAGCAATTTTTGAACCCTCTGTCTGTATGTGCCACGCGGCCAGCCCAATGCGTCGCGCCTCACCAGTGCGTCGCACCCATGTTAAAATGCACTGAGTGTTGAGGCCCAGTGCGCCGCACCTCCTGTCTAGTGCGTCGCGCCAAGCAATTTTCACCCAAACTTTCTCCAACTTTACTTTTCTCAACCAGAAATATGTTTGCCTTGTTTCCACTTTGGCTCTTTGATGTATTTAGTATGAAAATGAACTCTTGGAACACAAAAATGATATATATGCCAAGGATTTAACTCTTGATTTCAAAAACCAATTTGTCATGTTGCAAACTTTGACACTTCACTTTGAAACTCTGTTTTGCTTCTTTGTTGCTCTTGGACTGAATGGTTTGATTTTCACTTGTCTTGCAGGGATGAATGCCCTGGAACTTTGCAAGGAACCAGAGCTGCGCCCAAAGATTTTTGACAACTGAAAAACCTTGAAAATATACATGGCAATTTATTACAAAGAACAAAATGACGATTTTCTTCAAAACAGAGTTTTGAAGAAAAGTCATGATCAAAGATTGTGATGATGAAATTTGTGATGAAAACTTATTGTGAAACCTCCCTCGTGCATCTGCTGGCATTATTTGACATTTTGAAGACTAAATTTGCGAAACCCTAGACCTAAGACTCTTTGCTTCTAAATTCTTGAGAAAATTGCTTGCTAACCAAAAGACCATCCATGACTGTAAATGACTGTAAAACAGATACAAACAGACACAAACCAGCAGATACATAATCATGAGGGAGATGAGTAAAAAGACCCTTCCTACCGTCAGATGATGGCATGCCCCTAACAAAATGCAGATGAATGGACTAAATGAGACACCTAAAAATGAAATGCAATAAGAGAAATGATCTCTGACGGAGGGATGAATAGACCGACTCTAACAGAACTCTCTATCTCTAAATTATGTGATCTTTGATCAAGAAACGGAAGTTCAGGACCCCTTTAATGTGTCCTAAAAACCTCTGTGATAGGACTGAGATTAAGAAAGTTAAACCATGAAGTTGAAGGCAGTTATAGGCATAAGTATTGGCATTATTTTTGTATGACAAGGACGTTGGTGCATATGAGATAAGTCTCTATTTTGGTGGGTCGAAAAGACTAAACAAAAGCTAAAACTAGGCCACATTAGTCAAGCGAATTAGTGCAAGAATAGAGGACTTAGAATGGAGGAAAAGCATAATTTTGAAGGAGATTTTGTGGTAGAATTTAAGAGTTGACATGGACTACCCAAAAGACCTAACTAGGTCAAAGAATCCTCATAGTACAATGCTTAGGTGGATGTGCAGTTGAAGGCTAAATCATGACATTATTAAAGTGTGTGTTTGCTTCTTTATGTTGATGGATGTTAAGTGTTTGGATAGACTTATAAGGTGGCTTGAGTATAGTCACAGAGGACGATTAATAGGTGATTTTTTTGCTCTAAACTATACCATCTTGGGAAGGACTATAAAGGAAGATGATTTGACTCTAGATCATTGATCTCATAAGTATAAGATTAATGCCTTAGTTCTTTGAGTTTCAGAGAAGTCAACTTTTATGTTAACATTAATGTATGGCAGAGTTACTTGTTCTTATTGAAAAGTGATGTATGGTAGAATTACTTGTTCCTATTACTCAGTGATGTATGGAAGTGTCACTTTCTCTCATGATAGTAATGAAGGGCAACAATAATTGGCAGCAATAGTTGTTCTCTTGAAAGTGATGAATGGAAATGATACTTGGCAGTGATAGTTGTTCTCTTGATAGCGATGAATGGAAATAATTCTTGTTACTGTTGATAGTGAAATGGAGATACCTCTCTTGGGTTCATTTTTTTATTACTATCATAGGTTTGTGAAGGGATTATGAATGCCCCTTTAATAGAATTATTTAATGCCATCTCATGAGGATCTTGCGTGATCCAAAGTTGGCCCTAGGAGGCCCAATGTGTTCGGTGTTAGAATACTTGTGTCTCATTATATTGTACATCGTATCTTAGTTAAACATTTGATTAATATCTAAAGAAGAAGAAGAATTGTTTTTTTGGATTTTCCCCCTTGTGGGGTTTTGCTTTGGCCTCTGACCTAAATATTGGTGTCTCCCTTCTGTACGCTTTTCTTATTATGTTCCTTATTGTTCCATTGCATTATTTAAGTTAATGTTCTCTCTATATAATTTTTTATGATGATATGGGGCGAATGAAATATGAAAATTGTTTAAAAAGTTTAAAAATACAACTATCTACAATAGAGAACAATCTAGTCCTAAAATTAACATAATACATCATTTTCCTCTTCATATAACTTTAATCCACTCACTATGGCATCTCTAACTCTTGTTCTCTCCAAAGCCTTTCCTCTTCTTCCTAATCACTTGTAAATATCCAACCATTGTTATTCCTCTACCTCTTCTTGATATTTCTTCTCCTAACTTTTTCCTTTTTAACCTTCCACTCTTTTGTTCGACCATTTCCAACCTTCAACCTCACTCTAATACATGATGACAAAATTAGGGGTGTTTATTACCAAATTCACCTTTTAGAGCACACAATGAATGTTATATGTTTCCTTCCCCATGCCCAAAATAAATGCTACAACATTCGTTCACACGTGTGATTCAATTGTTATATTATGTATTGGTCTTTGTTGTTATATGACCTTTCTATTGCACATCAAATATATAAACTTTTGCAATGCATTGGTTATTAGGCTTAAATAAATAATTCCAATTACAAATCCAATTTGCATTAAAATATAAATAAATCACTTTAAAAGTGACATCTTTTAGTTCCCATAATTCTAATATATAAGAATTTAGGCGAATATTTCTAGAAAATATTTCAATGCTCATTAAAATAAAAATAAGATAATATCAAAGTCACATCTTTTAGTTCCTCTAAGCCCTCATATATAAAGGAAACCCCTCCCAGAACATCATAAAAAAATAATAATATTTTTGTTTATGGGATACCAATTGCATATCTGTCCACTAAAACGAGTATATGTCTTATAGATAAATAGATCATTCACATTAATTTTTTTTATTATTATTTTTTGTAATTATAGCATTTTTGGTTATGGGATACCAGTTGCATATCTTTCCACTAAAACGAGTTTATCTCTTATTAAAAATAGATGTAGTGATACGAATTTTTAGATAAAGAATGGACACTACGTTCTTTTGAAACCCAATCTCATTCGTGATAATAATTAAAAAAATATATAGTATTTATGGTAATACTGAAAAAGATTTTAACTAATTCCATAAATCAAAGCCTAAAATTACATTAAAAAATATTTATATGTCAATGTATATTTATATGTTGAGGGGATGGGTATTTTCATAAGTCTATATGTTTGTTAAGCCTATCTTATTCTCGAAATGTAATTAAAAACTCACCATAATTGTTGTTAGAAAATTTACCTTTTTAAGGTGAAAAAAAAGTTTACCACAATTAACCATAGACAAATCAAATTCACCATCCACTCACAAGCATGAACATATTATTGTCTTAAAAATATTAATAAAACCATCAGAATAAACCTCGTCACTTGTCCTTCCATGGAAATTATCATAAAATCTCTTGGCTTTTGGTAATAGAGTGTAAATCTTTGATTTAGTGAAAATATATGTAGTTGCTAAAATCTATGTGTTGAACATTAATTTAACAATCAAGTTATCAGAGAATGAACTACATCTTGTAAACTATCATTTTAGTTGTGTGTTATATATATATATTTGTGAGCCATAATTTGATGAATCACTAACTCCATGAATCCCTAAGAAATGTTTGCGCATTATATTATACAATTACGAAGACAATTTTAAATGGTGTATAAATATTTGAGGACCATATCTATTAAGTACACCAATTGTCAAAGTCAATTATTTGAATTCAAACATCATTGGATAGTTTTCAAATGAAAATGTAAATTAACTACTAAGATTGTTTTAAAAAGTGCATTGCTAAAGAAATAACTTGTTAGGTTTGTTTAAGAAAATAGTATTGCATGAATGCAAAAATATTCCCGTATGGAATTTTTCTATCACAAAAAGAATATTTATGCATAAAAATAGAAGTGATCAAACCATGTTCAATGGTTGAGGATATTTCCCAAAACCATCATGTATATTTAAAATGCACCCACCACATGAAAAATATCTAAAATGCAAATTATGAGAATAAGATCCAAACCCTATTGGTTTTATTTCCTAATAACATAAATGGCATGTTTATATAATCATGTATTAGAATACCACAATATACTCTTTTTCTTAAATTTGCAAGTTTTTGTTTTACACAATTAGTTCATTACCTTATAGAATAGCATGCACATAAGATGTGAACCTTCTCCATAATTGATGTAATTACTTTATATAGTTCAAAAATTAACCATCCATGATTATATAGTTCAAAAATTAACCATCCATGATTTTTTTTTGTCTATAGATAGAATTTTATTTACATGTTTATATAATAGATATCCCAAAAAAAATTGATCTCTTCTAAAACACAACCAACAATGAATAAGCAATGAATTCAAGAAGTCATAAATTCTTAAATGCATTGTAGACACTTCTCGTTACCATATAAGAATCTAGAAATAATCTTTTAGATACCTCAAATTTTAATGTTCTTAAATATAGGTACTTGCTAGAACTCCATTATCAGTGATGTGAATAATTTATGTTCCATGTTAAATTATGCTTATTATTGTGGAAAAATCCACAAAGGCATACCAATGAGGACTCCTTCACAACTAGAAACAAATTACTCAATTACACGGAAAATGTTGGCTTAAGGGAGCCTGACCTAGGTTCAGAGTTGTTCGTACCAACCAACCAAACCCTAAATGTTGGCCCTTTTGGCAACAACCTGCATAGTGCAGGCTGCAATCTCACCCGAAGCAGTATTGGGGAATGCTAGAACCAAGTTTCTACATCCGGAGTCCCTGTGATAAGTAATCCAAAGCCCTTGTAGCTCAGATCTTCCTTCGAACAGATCTGTATCTTTCTATGATCTGCTACTCAACTCCAATAAAACGGCTCTTAGACCTTCATTAAGGTCTACGACCAGACTTTACAGACCTAAAAGAAGTAGATTGACAACTTTCGCACAGTAAATATTAACCCTAGATCTACCTTCGCGCAGATTTACCGGATTCAATGGAAGTCATAACAGATTTGACCATTACATTCGCGAAAACAGATTATCACTTAGTTCATGCATAGATATTTAAGATTCAATAGGTTCACGCAGCAATTATACTTCATTCCACATAAAACAGATCATTACAACATAATGCATAACTTGAACATAAATAAGAATAGAATGCAAAGACCAAATACTTGTTCCAAAATCAGTCTTTATTAAATGTAGCGTTCAATTTACAGACTCTTCCACCCTATGCACCTAGCTGTAGGGGCTCGCACACTCAATTGTGGACTTTCCAAGGTCTCTGTGCACTCAGATGCAGGAGCCTTCCCCTTTCGTCTAAGTACCGGAAACAGAGCTTTCCTACCCTAACACTTGCCCAAAATAATAATCCTCTATCTTAGTTTTTTTTCTCTAGACTCGCTATGACTGAAATATATATAGCATTTTTTTTTATAATAACATGGCCTGCAGCCTATGGGTGAGTCTCAAAGCCAACCTATCACTTACCCAAACAAGGGGCTAAAGCCCCTTTGATTCCCACTTTTCTATGCACTCCACCTCCACATTTCATGGAGACTTTACATTCTTTACAAAATCTTTCTCAAAAATTAGTTAAACTAACCCAAAATTGACCCTGGGGACCCTATCCCAATAGGCCCCCAACACAAATATGGTGATTCGCCCCTGAGTCACTTTGTTGGCACCTCAATCTTGTTGTGGAGGTCACTGAACTTGACCTATAATGTTTTTACGTGAACAGAACCATGTACCGCAACCTGCTACACTTCCTCTACCAGATTTTCTGTCATCATGCCTTCTACTATTAGGCACATTGTTCTCTGTGTATGCTGAAGTGTCTTTAACTTCTCCTGAACTAACAAAGTAAGTTGACAGGCTTCTTCTTTCCATGGTTGTATTTTGGCTTTGAGAAGGGCCTCTTTCCTCTATAGCTCTTCGATTTGTGATTGCAACTGTTTTCCTTCCTGCAATCACACGAAGCGTTGGACTGGTGCTAAAGTGCACGCAGTCACCCTAATTTCATTAGACTTGTGTTGTGTCTCTCAGATATCTGTGTTAAGCTTCTACAAGTTGGGGTCCTCCTCAAAATTCATCCATAACTCCATGGCCTGATCAAATACCATCGCGCAATATGTGACTGTTGTATCCAAAGTGCCCATACTTTCCATGATAGCTACTCTGTGCTGCTCTCAGACCTCTGGCAGAGTGGTTGGCTATCATTTCAATTATAGCTCTGAGATCTTCATCTGGAAATGAAACGTGAATTTTCCTATCTCATCCTTGGACGCAGGGACTGCAGTAGCCAATTTCCTGATTTTTGTTGTAGCTACAACATCCTCCAGAATGTTTAACTCTGGAAGTGAATTGCACGCCTACGTTATTGCAGTCTCCAGGCTCTGACTTCATGCTTGCATCTCCTCCTTTTATTTAAAATCCTGAGCCTTCTTCGCAAACATCTTCTTATTTTTTTCCTTTGAATTCACTGATCACTGCAAGCGTGCATTGCTCTCTGATCCTAAGCTCGTCCGAGACCCCCTGATGTAGCGCATGGAAAGTCTAAAGCGAAAGCACGACTAAGTTCACCCCGATGTCTTTAATTATGCTCAACAGCACGGTCTTCCTATGATTCCACGCAAACAGATCCTTCTAGTAAGGGTATGGCTCTGAGGTCCAGAGTCCATTCCAGCTCCAAAAATTTCTTGCTCCTTTGTGCAAGGCTCGCTTGCACTCCACTCGCTTTCCCAACACTGACTTGAATTCAGCCTGTTTGGATCTGCAACTCACATAGATCCTTCTGGACACTCCCTAGCATCTACATGTACTGTTGTTCAAATTTCTGCCACAACTTTGTTGTGGTATCTCTGACTTTGTCTCCGATTTCATCTAAATCCCCTGATGTGAGGATCATCGGGTCTATTCACACTTGTTTATCGAGTTTTTTCTTCTTCCTTGGCCTGGTAGTTGTTTCCTTACTGTGCTTTCTTAATGTGAATGGATTTCTCTATGCCTTTCCTCCATCTCCGCCCTGTTCTGAAAATTCCTTCTCTTCAGTATGTTGGGAAATCGATGCTTTGACTTCCTCTATGTTCATGTGCTCTATCTCGACATGTTGTTTCATAACATGCTCTTTTTTTGCAGCTGCCTTAGCAACATCTTCTTTCTTTTTCTTCTTGGCCAATGCTCACATTGCTTTTTTTGCTGCTTCTTTTCGCTTTTGCGTAGTTGTTGTATACGCAACAGAGCTTTCTCCACCCTTACCGGTACATGCACCAATGTCTGTGGGTTCATGCCACTCCACTGGCCAATTGCCCACAATCTCCTACACATATGTCTCTTAGACTAAGTATGGCATCTTATGACATATATGTCTAGGGTCCTTCCTTGCCCTGATTGATACATTATGGAAATCAGCTTTGAACTCTGCAAAGGCCTTCAACTTCTCGAACAAGGTTGGAGACAACCTTGGTCGATGACTGATTACTGTGCAAAGATTCATTTCCATTAATATCCAGAAAATATTTTATTCTTTGATCCTCTCTAGATCCTTTGTTGACCAAAACGAAGTGAAATTTGCTGCCTCTGGTAAATCTTCTGCTTGCAGAGGAAACTGACTATCCTCTAGCAAGTGCCATGCTACTAAGACAAGTAACAATAGGAGCTAGGCATAGTGAAAGGGCTTACTGTCCTCCTGTGCTTCTCAACAGTTTGCGAGGAATTATTTACATAAATGTTGTGCTCAGTTATATTGTACTCCCTTCGTACACTTGGTAGCCAACGACACTACTGGCAACAGAACTTCGTCCACGCGACATTTCCTCATAATATTCCCTGCTAAGATTTGGGCAGCAAACTGCACTTCCTGGTATTGAATGGAGAGGATAGAATATCCGTGAAAATTCTTGACTAAGCCAAATTTAGCCTTCATCTTATCTACCAGCTCCTTTTGTCCACTTTTCCCTCCAAACTCCTTGGCAGGGTCCACCTCTTTATATCACAGCTTTATAATCCTATGGATGAGCATATCTGTAATAGGGATGGGTTCACCAAACCATAAGCACCCATCATGCACCAGCTTAGGGCAGCTGGTACACACACACAGTGTTGATAATTGACCTGTGAAAATGTGGTACACAAAGCATGTGCAGCAACCCGGCCTACTCAACACCTCTGACCCATTTCATGGGATCCAGCGGCGTAACCCTGGTTTCTTCATAATAGATATTCTTCACGTATTTGTGAGTATCCAAATGAGGGAATCTTCAGTGATCTACGATATCCCAATCCTCCATCTTCAGCACCAAAATGCGCGCTAAGATGGCGGCTTCAAATTCAACATGTTCTAGTAATAGTGGTGTCAAGACCATAAATTTTCCGGAATTAGGGTCTTTAGTTACTTTTGTCTTCCCTTTTCGTGGAGGGATATACTCCAAGAGCCATCTGATAGGCTCACCCTCCTTAGCATCCAATTCCTCCACTCCATGTAATTCTTCTTCCTCCAATTCCATGATTTTCTTTGGATTCTTATCCTTCTTCTCCTTCTATCGCACCTATGGGTTCTTCCTCAGTGAATGTCTCACCAACACAGGTTTCTTCTGCTTCTCTTGTGCATCTAATTTCTTCGGCCTAGATGACCTCAACGTCATAAGCACAGTAGGTGCAACTTCCATAGATATGACTTTAGGGTCTTCCGCTTGAGAAAGACCGGCTTTAGAACTAATTGGAGTAGACATTCGTTTAAAGAAAAATTCATGAGCTTTTGCATATAGGTTTGTGAATGATGGTCATGACAAGAGTGCTTCCCAGGCTTCGCGCTTCTTAAACTTGAAACAGCAAGGCTCACAGACAATTCTCAAAATGAAAAGTGTTCTTTGGCATACCAACATGCCCAATTTATAGGAGGTTTTGAATTCAAGTCCGACCATTCCCTCCAATTTCAGATCATAAATGTGTCTTTGGCGACAGATCTCCAAATATTTTTGCCATAAATGGTGCCTACCCACCCCTCTTAATGGAATTATTTCCATCAAATCGTGAATAGTGACTCCATCGTCTACTTTTGGACCCATCTATGTGGTACCATCCTCCATGGCACAGTGCATCCATCACAGCTTCACCTATCGCACTCTTGTCCTCTGTCTCGTATGCTCCCTACTATGTTTTTCTCCTTTTCAAGTAGCGTAGTTTATAGTCTCACAATCCCTTGCAGTTGTCTAGAGTATTAAGATTGTTCGGCTACCATGTAGTCATTACGCAAGGGCAGGATCCCCTGTATACAACTTCATCCTACTTCCATTCATTTTTCCAGGGAATGGTTCCCCATTCAACTTTGTGAGCCAAATTGTGCCACCATCATTGATCTCCTTAACAACATATGGCCCCAACCAGTGCATTTGAAATTTCCTTGGAAATTTTGTGAACTTATTGTCATATAGCAGCACTAAATCATCCAACTTGAAAGTGCGAAGCTTAATATGCCTATTTTTCCATGCTTTCTGACATTCCTTTTGCACTTTTTAGTGAAATCCTACAAGAAAGCATTCCTCTTCTAACTCCATCAGTTATGCAATCCGTTCCTCTAAGGTCTCGCAATCTGCCATCTCCGTCAAAGATGTAATACGTAAACTTGGAACGATATACTCCATATGCATCACTTCTTCAATCCCATAAACCAACCTAAATGATGTTTGGCCTTTTAATTTCTTGCAGGTCGTTCTATATGCCCATAACACTATTGGTACGTGCATATCCCAATCATTCCTCTGCATGTTGTAGAACTTTGTCAATGCATTCTCCAAGATTTTGTTAAATGCTTCCACTATTCCATTTGCCTATGGGAGATAGGGTGTGCTCTTTTGATGATATGCCTAAAATTCCTCAAGCATCACGCTAATCGTTTCATTCAAGAAATGTGTACCCCTATCCCTCATCAATATCTTAGGGCATCCAAAATGTGTCAAAACATAGTCAAACAAAAACTTCGTGGCAATAGCAGCTATACAATCCTTCACTAGTTGCGCTTCCGCCCATCTGGTTAAATACTTTGTTGCAGTAATGATATACCACGCACCCGTCTTCTTTCCTGGTGGTTGTATTGGACCTATGAAATCAATGGCCAATTTAGCAAATACTTGCAATGAAACCTAAGTATTTAAAGGAATTTCATCTCTTCGCGAAGGCTTTCTCATCCTTTTGCAAGCATCGCATGCCTTGTAGTACGCCTTAGAATCCTTATGTAATTTTTGCGACCATAACCCAGCTCGCACAATCTTATTCATGGCCACTTTTCCCGCGTAGTGTCCTCCGGTCACTCCTCCATGTTCTTCAATGAGGATACTAGCACACTCAAACTAAGGAACATACCTTCGCAATATTTTATATGTTCCCATCTTATACAAGTGACTCGCAATCACTGAGAAATTTGCAGAGTGAACCACTAATTCCTTCTTCTGTTGAGTAGAATATCCTTCCGGATTTGTACCCATGGTAAAAAACTGAATCATATCATCAAAATGGTCATCTACGATGCACACCGGAAAGAGCTGCGCATTTAACAATCCTTCCTCCGAACTATTTTGTTCTTCGCCCGTTTCAACCGTTGACAAATGGTTTGGTCCTGCATTCAGCCTTCTAAGCTTCACAATCACTTCAAAGTCATATTCTTGAAACAACAATAACCATCAAAAGATCTTCCCCCCCAACACAGGCTTATTGAAAAGGTACTTTAGCGCGGAATGATCTGTATACATTTTAAAATGTTTGTCGAACAAATAATGCCGAAATTTTTGTAGCACATAGACCATTGCCAACCCTTCGTGCTCTGTAGTGAAATAATTCTTCTTGGCCTTGGACAAATTTCTTCTCGTGAAAGCTATCAGATGATCAATTTCTCCTTCACCTACCTATGTTAATATTGCACCTAGCACAGTGCAATATGCATCTACATGCACATTTCTTCTAGTCTAGAAACACCAAAATAGGCACAGTTTCCATATTTTCCTTCAAGACATCCAAACTATGCTGACAATCTTCATCCCAGCAAAACACCACATCTTTCTTCAATAATTTTTCCATCAATGTAGTTATCTGAGCATATTCCTTGATAAACTTTCTCTAATATCCAGTGTGCCCTAATGTCGCGCACAGCTATTTTACATTCCTAGGAGCTTCCAAATTCACAATTGCTGTGATCTTCGCAAGTTCCACCATCAATCCCTACTTACATATAGCATGGTCGAGAAAATTTCAAAAGGGCACACAAAACATGCACTTCTTCAAATTCAGCGTGATTTGATACCTTCGACATGTATCCAACATAAGGCATGGGCTCACAACATGGCACTTCACCAACCCAAACACAGTCCAATCACCAAAATAGACTTCCAAAAATTTATGAATAAATTCCTTAAACATCATGATTACTATTCGAGAAAAAATTACAGACACGTTCTTCAATCTGAATGGAATTAATGTATATTGAAAGCAACCCCACTCTGTCACAAAGGTTGTCTTGCTTAAATCTTCTGGTGCAATATTGATTTGATGATATCTCAAAAATCCATCAATAAACAAATAAGCCTCATGTCTACCAAAATTCTCTAATACTTCATCTGTAAATGGTGTTGGAATTGGATCGTGCACGCATGCATCATTCACCTTTCTTAGATCTATGCATATTTGGATTTCTCCTTTCTGTTTCTTCTCTTGGACAACCATTGGCCTTACCCAATCGGATTCCTCTATTGGTTCAATAATACCAACATCTAGCATCTTATCCATTTCTTAGCGCACCTTCTCTTTATACTTCGGATTGAGCCGATAAGGTCTCTTCTTAATAGGCTTCGCATCCAGTTTCAACGTAATCTTCATAACACCTAAATCTTCGAAAATCCCCTTCAGACATGAAAACTTTGTTGGGAAGAGATCCTGGTATTCGCGTAGCAGTTCAGCCACCTTATCAACTGTATATTCGTCCCAATAGTCTCCTATCTTTGTGAACTTAGGCTCTCCTTCAGATCTAATGTTTATTTGTCCATTTTTCAAAGGTTCTTATATATTCAAGTTCGTAGCTTTCATGTTGTCCTTATGTCTCTGGAATGTTGATATTCCGTGGGTCTTCATCTTCCTCTTCAATAGTCAGATTGTAACACTCCAGCGCATGGTGCAGCTGTGTACTCCAATACAGCTGAGCCTGGTCTACCGATTCCTTAGGTGTTCTGAATATAGCTGCTTTTATCTCTTGGAGTGCTTCATCAATGCACTCAAACCCATCCTCAAAACTGAAAGTTAATAGAAAACTCTCCCTTAAGATGTCCCATTCAGTTGTTCCATGGCAAAGCTCCGTCTCCAAATACAATTTCATTGGAATTGTATCTAAGGTATGACAGAAAATGTGCACCCGTTATGGTTGTGGTTCTGTTCCCCAAGCCTTTCTCCATCGTGCCAAATGATCACACAGATCATCCTTCCCACTATATTTTTTTGTCATCCAATTATTAGCATACCCAAACCTTAATTTCATCATTCTTATGTATTCCTTCCATCCAGCGAAGCTCTCCTTGTGTGTACCCCACCAACGGGTAGGCGTAGCACGTAGCGCCAACTCCAGTGCCTGGAAGCGATGTTCTTCTGGTACATCCCTTTCAAATTCATCTAAAAAAAGATCCACGTCATTCAAACCATCATAATGTGGAAGATTCCTTACCTAAGTCGAGACACACCATAGTGATTTAGTAATCATATTGCAATGGAGTGTAGATACTTCATGCAACCAATTCTTCCAGTGGTCAAGCTCTTCATCTGAGTCTGAGGTGCAAGAACTATCGATGTCCCACGCAATTTGTTCATCAGTCATAGGTTTGATCCAATATTCATTCCGCACTATGATCTTGTATATTTGATCTAGATCATCATCACTTTCTACAAAGTCACAAACAAGTTCAGTATAACGCACTCCTTCAATAGGGTCTAGTGGTACTACAACCCTGAGTGACTTTCGTTCAAATGTCATCTTCCACTTCTTCAAGTTGATTACCATGTCCATATAAAAATCCCAGTCAATTCCTAGTAATGTGGGGTATAGGTTACTATCATCCATTATTTCAATGACCTCAAACTTAGCCAGTGTGCTTATGCCCTCAATGTCCATCGTTACCCTATATAAGTGCCAAATCGGAATAACCTTCTGTTGATTTTCCATGCCCATCTGAATAGGAGACCATTGCAGTGCAGGTCTCCCCATCCTTTCCCATGTCTATTTAGTTAGGACATTTGCATCAGATCCTAGATCCAAGATTACCTGATCCATTTCATATTCGCCTATTTGGACTGTCAACCTCATCTCGCGCCCCATTCACTTCTTATGCTTACCAATTTTCCTCACGGTGCACTATTCAACAAGGGTATTTTATTTATTTGCACACTTGTAGATTAATTCTTGCAACCACTCTATTACTTTCTTATCGCGCAGTAACTTCATAAAGGTCTTCAGAAAAGTAGCTAGTACCAAAGGGTCTACTTGTTGTGTCGTACTAGTTTCTAGCACTTTATCTTGACTTCCTGAGGTGGAGGCCTTAGCAAAGTTCTTCTTTTCTTCCATGAAGGTCTCTCTAGCATGATTAAGATAAAATTCTATTTCTTTCTCAACAGCCTTGTGCACCCACCCTTTATCTTTAGGTTGCTTGCCTTTATCTACACAGTGGCCATACCACTTCTTGTTACTATATTTATTCTTTGATCTTCTTCGTGGGGCTTTTCCCTCATCATTTGAATGTTCTGCGTAGGCTACTTGGGATGTGCCTTCTTTTCTTGCATCTTCGTCATAAGGACCATACATTCTTATATCACATGGCCAAATTGTCGACAATATTGACATGATGGATGTGTGGAGTCTATAAAATCTCATGCGAAGTGCCCTGCTTCACCACAATTCCACCTCCTCTTCCTTGTCCTCGGCCTTGGAATCCCCCGCATGCTACTCTTGTGCCCTGATCCTGAGGTCGGTTCTCTGCCTGCATTCGATAGATAGGGTTTCTATCCATCATTAGCTCATAACTCCTACAATGGCATTCATCATGTCCCACAAATTTACAGAAATTGCAAAACAATTGTTGAGGGGTTTGTACAAACTTCTGTAGTAAATGGAAATTATCAGTTGCATGTTATCATGTAACCAAACAAATAGCACACCACAACGCATCTCCTACACTCATCCCAACATTATTCTCTAGTTTCAGGGGAACAAGCCCTCCCCCCATAATATAGTTCTTATAAACTAGGCAATGGTCCTTATCATGTCCATGGCTCTTGCACTTCAAACACTAGACTTTAGTGTGCACCTCCGGCTGAGCTTCCTTTCCTTTCTTTGGGCTCTACAACTCCAAGTGAAGGCTTTCCACCTGTGAGTGAATTTGTTGCACTCCAAGGTTTGTATCATATATGGGTGAGGCATACAACCTCATCACAATTTCCAAAGCTTCCACTTGTATTGCTATCTTTTATTGTGACAAAGGCACTCTTAAGTGCAGTAGGAGCAATGCTATGTACCAGTCACGATGCTAGGAATCTGTAATCACCATATCGGCTTGCCTGATCAAGAATTTCAACCTTTGATCAAAATCCCAAGGTGTCTCATCTACCTTTTATCGAATTTCTTTGAACTCAGTCACTGACTACGCCTCTGACTTAGGCTTTCTGAACTCCTTATCCAGAGCATGTTGGGTCTCTGCCAACATCATGGTGGGGTTATTAGTGTAGTACTTGATATACCATGTCAATTATCGATCTTGTAAGGTTGTAACCAGCTTCACTTTCTTGATGTTATCATATGTAATATGTTGTGTCATCCATACAGCTCATGCGACAAACTGGAACTGTTCGGGACCTTCGCTCCCTACTCCTTTAATAATTGGCATCTTCATTGCGTTCACCATGTCGAATGGTGGTAGTGGAGGTGGAAGGGGTGAAGGTGTAGGTGTATGAGGTGGAGGTGGAGATGGAGGTGGAGTGGATGGATGAGGTATCCTCAAAATACCCTGCGTAATTAAATTAACTGCACTTCACGGCGTAGTCATCACAGTCCCTTCGTCGTCACTTAAAGGGGGTTCAATGAGCGGACTATATTCTGAGCTTGATCCTTTGTTTCTTATAAAGAATATCCCACTTCGTGTAGCCCCAAACATCAAGGTAACTTCATAACCCTCTTTTCACATAACAACATTTTCATCCAAGTCTTTAATTATTTCAAATACTTACCTCGTGGTCCCTTAAAGAGTCTTCATTCCACTTCGCTATAGCTGATATTTCTATCAATCACAAAATAATTCACAAAACTTCCTAGTGTGCAATCAATCCAATGATCCATAGCCCACCCAGTATTGCTTCCTGATGCCTCCAAGTGTTGCACCAGTTCAGGAGTCCACACTATAGGGTCATCAAGCCTCCACTTCCCTTGACTATCGGTCAATTTATACAACTACTCGTGTAGTTCATCAAGGAAGAAACAGAAGAACGTGTCGGTTTCATTTGTGTACAAAAATATTTGCAACTATTGCTCCTTGGATAATTTAGGGCTCCTATTCTCTTAATCCGCAAATGCATGAATGTTTCGATCAATCCACCTTTCAATCTCTTTCTTCGTAGGAAACCATTTATCACACATCTCTTAGATAGATCCTAGTCTCGGCAACATAACCATTTGTTGGCTTAAGGGGGCCTAACCCAGGTTCAGAGTTTTTGGCAGTAATCAACCAAACCCTAATTGTTGACCCTTTCGACAACAACCTACATAGGATAGGCTTCAATCTCACCCAAAGTAGTATTGGGGGATGCTAGAACCAGTTTCTGCATATGGAGACTGTTTGATAAGTAATCTGAAGCCCTTGTAGCTCAGATCTGCCTTCATGCAGATATGTATATTTCTATGATCTGCTACTGCAACTCTAATAAAACAGTTCTTAGACCTTCGCGAAGGTCTACAATCAGAATTTACAGGCCTAAAAGAAGCAGATTGACAACTTTCGCACAGTAAATATTAACCCTAGATCTACCTTCGTGTAGATCTACCTGATTCAACAGAAGTCATAACAAATTCAACCATTACCTTCGCAAAAATAGATTATCGCTTAGTCCATGCATAGATATTTAAGATTCAATATGTTCATGCAAAAATTATAATTCATTCCACATAAAACAGATCATTAAGCCATAATGCATAACTTGAACAGAAATAAGAATAAAACGCAGAGGCAAAATACTTGTTCCAAAATCAATCTTTATTAGAGTCATCGTTCAATTTAAAGACTCTTCCACCCTATGCATCTAGCTGCAGGGGCCCATGCACTCAACTGCGAACTTGCCAAGGTCTCCGTGCATTCAACTGCAAGAGCCTTCCCCTTTCACCTAAGTATGGGAAACAGAGCTTTCCTGCCTTAGCACTTACCCAAAATAATAATCCTCTATCTTAATTTTTTTTTCTCTAAACTCACTATGAATCAAATATATATATCATTTTTGCATTACAATACCATGGCCCACGGCCTATGGGTGAGTCTCAAAACCAACCTATCACTTACCCAAACAAGGGGCTAAAGCCCCTTCGACTCCTATTTAGCTACGCGCTCCGCTTCCACATTTCATGGAGACTTTACATTCTTTAAAAAATCTTTCTCAAAAATTATGTAAAGGATGTAAAGTCCCCGCGAAATGTGGATGCGGAGCGCGCAACTCAATAGGAGGAAAAGGGGCTTTAGCCCCTTGTTTGGGTAAGTGATAGGTCGATTTTGAGACTCACCCATAGGCCGCGGGCCATGGTATTGTAAGAATTTTTTTTATATATATTTGAGTCATAGCGAGTTTAGAGAAAAAAACTAAGATAGAGGATTATTATTTTGAGCAAGTGCTAAGGCAGAAAGCTCTATTTCCCGTACTTAGGCGAAAGGGGAAAGTTGTTGCAACTGAGTGCATGGAGACCTTGGCAAGTCCGTAGCTAAGAGCACAGGCCCCTGCAACTGGGGGCACAGGGTGGAAGAGTCTGTAAATTGAACCTTGAATATAATAAAGACTGATTTTGGAACAAGTATTTTTCCTCTGTGTTTTATTCTTATTTCTGTTCAAGTTATGCATTGTGGCTTAATGATATGTTTTCTGTGGACTGAAGTATAATTGTTGCGCGAACCTATTGAATATTAAATACCTATGCATGAACCAAGTGATAATCTGTTTTCGCGGAGGTAATGGTTGAATTTGTTATGACTTCTATTGAATGGGGTAGATTTGCACGAAGGTAGATCTAGGATTAATATTTACTGCTCAAAAGTTGTCAATCTACTTCTTTTAGGTATGTAAAGTCTGATCGCAAACCTTCGTGAAGTTCTAAGAATTGTTTTCTTAGAGTTGCAGTAGCGGATCATAGAAAGACACAGGTTTGCGCAAAGGCAAATCTGAGCTAAAAGGGCTTTAGATTACTTATCACACGGTTTCCAGATGCAGAAACTTGGTTCTAACATCCCCCAATACTACTTCAGGTGAGACTAAAGCCTGAGCTATGCAAGTTGTTTTCGAAAGGACTAGAAATTAGGTTTTTGTTGGTTGGTGCGAACAACTCTGAACCTAGGCTAGACCCCCTTAAGCCAACAAATAGATTAACCCTAGATCTACCTTCGCGCAGATCTACCCAATTCAACATAAGTCATAACAGATTCAACCATTAGCTTCGCAAAAATAGATTATCACTTAGTTCATGCATAGATATTTAATATTCAATAGGTTTGTGCAGAAATTATACTTCATTCCATAGAAAACATATCATTAAGCCATAATGCATAACTTGAACAGAAATAAGAATAAAATGCAAAGGCAAAATACTAGTTCCAAGATCAATCTTTAATATATTCATCGTTCAACTTATAGACTCTTCCACCCTGCGCAGCCAGTTGTAGGGGCCCACGCACTTAGCTACGGGCTTGCCAAGGTCTCCTCGCATTTAGATGTAGGAGCCTTCCCCTTTCACCTAAGTACGGGAAACAAAGATTTACTACCTTAGCACTTGCCCAAAATAATATTCCTCTATCTTAGTTTTCTACTCTAGATTCGCTATGACTCAAATATATATAGCATTTTTGTTTACAATACCATGGCGTGCAGCCTATGGGGGAGTCGTAAAACTGATGTATCATTTACCCAAACAAGGGGCTAAAACCCCTTTGAATCCTACTTAGCTGTGAGCTCCACTTCCACATTTTGTGGAGACTTTACATTATTTACAAAATATTTCTCAAAAATTAGTTAAACTAACCCAAAATTGACCCTGGGAACCCTATCCCAACTAAAAACTCAAAATTAAATCACTCTAATTTATCTCCAAAAAAATTTATACATTCAAACCTTTCAAAGCTATGGTGTGTTCCTAGCTAACTCAAAATGAGTTTAATTTACAAACATAAACTTCATTGGGTGTATAATCTACCAAGAACTCTTAAGCACTTAGTCTACATGCAATGTCTAACCACTAAACAACTCTATAATGGACGAAGATAAACAAATTATAATATGGAGGTTTGTTTGAAAAACAATTGAAATGATTGTGAAAGGAATCCCGACAAGTTGCTATATATTACATGTTTGGTGACATTCAACTCCATTTGGAGTTGGGGAATCTATGTTGTCTGCAAAAAGGATATCTAAAATAATCGAATTAAATCATAGTTACATTTAAAAATATGAGTTGCAACTACTGATATTTATATTAAATATGATACTCGTTTGAGCCATCAACCTCATTTTCATCATACTGAAGTTGACAAATTTTTTAGCAATCAATACTCATTATATAAGTATTAGAAAATACTTGCATACTCAAAATATTTGGAAAGCTCGTATAGATTTTCATTTGATCTTAAATCATTTCCAATTTTAACTTGATGAGGAAATCTTATGATACTTCATCATGCTCTTCAAACTTGAAATAGTAAATCTACACTTTTATGAAAAGTTTTAATAAGAAGAAAACAAGGTTTCAAAGCAGCACGTAGATTTGCAAAACTTTACTAATTTTTAATAAATCTATTGTATTATAACATAAGTTGTATTTTGTGAAATTATGGCTCATAATTCATGGAATCATGGACCATAGTATGTATTGTATTTGTGCCTTGTGACCTTATGATTTTATTTGGAATTTGGGAACACACACTTTTAGCTCTACTTATGATTTGATGCCTTTTATGATTACAAATAAGTGGAAGACATGTCTAATAATAATGAAATGGTCAACTATGCCCTTTTTTGTATTTTCCATATTGTTGAATATGTTTACTACAAGTATGTTAAATACCCCAAATCGCTTGTCATAGAAAGTATGTGTCAAGTTATGGTATGAGTCAAATTTGTAACAAATCTATTGTATTATATACATAAGTTGTATTTTTTGCAGTCATGGGCCATTGTAGTATCTATTATAGTTCATACCTTGTTAGTCAATACCCCAAATCGCTTGTCATAGAAAGTATGTGTCAAGTTATGGTATGAGTCGAATTTGTAACAAATCTATTGTATTTTATACATAAGTTGTATTTTTTGCAATCATGGGCCATTGTAGTATCTATTATAGTTCATACCTTGTTAGTCATGTGAATTTTGAAATTATGAAAATATGAAGACACATATTTTAAACTTCAACTATATAAAAAAATAGGTCTTTTTATGATATTGAATATTCATCTATGCATTGAAATTATTGTGTTATGGTCTATGTGCTTTATGTATTTTGAGTTTCAATGACAACTTTTATGATTTGAAATATGTGGAAAATTTGTCTCTCTATTACATTCAACATTCATCTATGCATTTTTCATTTTTCCTACATAGGAAACAAGGTTTGTGTTTTTCCATATTATTGAGTGAAAGTAAATCAAGCATGTAAAATATCCAAAGTCCCATGCCTCTATGTCTAAGAGTCAAATTTTGGTAACTATGATTTCAATTTTTCAAGTTAACCTTGTCAAATATAGATGTCTATATATCCTCATGTCGCTTTCTCTAATGTTAATGGCGGTTATTACAACAATCACACCAAATTATCATATGTAACAATACTAAATTTTATGTGTAGCCAAGGTGTGTGCATAACATGTGTTCACATGCCCATATCAAGTTCACAAATAGGTACACCCATCTATATTCAAACACTCATGTCATGATTGATTTCTTATATCCGACATTAATGAGGATAATGCGCCCCCACAAAAATTGAGTTGTGACCCCTATGTCAAAGGCATATACAATGTCCCATAAGGATGTTGACCACATAATTTTAGGAAAATATTGCACACAGTGACCCCATAATTGATATCACTAAGGTAAAACCTCATAATAACAAAGATACATATCTATAGGTTTTAACATGTTGGGAAATCCCATAACAAGTAGTTATAGAATCATATTGTGTGGTTACATAGAAAAATGTCTATATCTACATGATTTGACCCATGTCATTGTTGTTACTCCAAAATGGCATGGCACTAAAAAACAAAGATACATCCTTAATTCATTGATAGATCATGTAGGGACTCATGACAATAATAAAAAGGATTTATGATCTAGATTCCAAAGAACCACTTCTCATTCAAATTCAATTTGCCCAATTTTCATGGAAGCAAATGTAAATTTGGGACAATTGAAGCATGGTGTGATAGTCATTGTGCAAAAGTTCTATTACACTAGCCGAAAATTCAAGATGTGCATTTCCGAGAACTATAAATATTTTCTACATAGTTAATCTTATAAATATAAAGGGCCTCAGATTGCACAAGTAGTTTGAATCATTAAGAAAGTAGTCATTCATCAAAGAGAAACCAATTGGGATCTAAGGTAGAGATTTTTGTTTATATTAATGTACAAGAAGGTCCTCTTAAGAAATTGGACCAACTTGCATAAAAATTATATGTTTGGTAATTGACGTTGAACTTAATGCATTTTGGAGCTACTTGTGGTGACAAACTAGACATATGAGCCACCACTTAGAGGTGGCAAGTCTATGTAGAGCATCTTGTCTAAGCATCTACAAGATGTAAAAAAATAAATACAACTCAATTATTGGAATTTTTAATTAAAGAATGATTACTAGAAAGTTATGTCTCATGAGAAAATGAAATTGAGCATGTCTATTAGATACCTATAAATCTTAAATTAAATTTAGTATTGAAGTTTAGAAACATTGAATCTTTAGTTTGAAAATTAAATCATGAATGTCAAAGTAGTATTGTAATAATGACAAATTATTATTATAGCAAACAATTTTAGCTATAATAGTTTAATTGTCTATGTTCTTAGTTCAAAATTTACTATTTAACATTTTATCTATGTGTGATTATGCACCCCTCTCACACACTCACCCTCGTGAAGGCACCCCTTGCACCAACATTTTGAAACTAACACACTTGTCCTGATGCACCACCTTCTAAACCAAATGATATATGAGAATGGTGTAATCTTCACACATAGCCATGATAGTCATAATTAATGCATAACCAAATTCATTAATGAGACAATATTCGATAACCACAACCATATAATATTGTCTCATTACTTCATTTGTTCATGCATTAATTATGGTTAATACCATCATCCATTATAATACTAGGTTATGGTTAAGACTGACCAATTCAAATTTATAAGAAGGCTAAATAATCCTCTTACAAAGTATGTCTTACTAATGTGAACTCATTTTGCCGAGGAAATATCCCCTACATGAGTTGTGTATAAGTACACACTCAAACCTAATTCGTAAATTAGTTTATTTTTGTTAATGCGTTAAGGCTCTATAATACAAGTGTTTTAACCCTATGGGCACAAAACTCTTGACATTCTATTGTGGTTGGCATATTTTCTCTTTCATGTGCATTTGTGCAACTCATGCATAGTGCTCTCAATCTTGGGCATCTTTATCTCTCTATCCCACTTTTGGTTCAATCTTAGTGAAATTCTTCAATGTTGGTTTTTCTCTTTTCATTGTCGGATTTTGAGTTGGTGCTTTGGTTTCATTCAATCCTATATTTTCATTTGTGTTTTAGACATGGTATAAAATCTAACTTGAAGCTTCCCCACTCATTTCATTTTTTTACAGACTTTTTCCTTGGTTGTTTATGCTTATATTTAGGTGATGAAATTTGGCATGAATTAAAAACCCTAACTAAAGGAATGCCCATGTATTTTCATTGTGTTTTGCTCCCTAGAAATGTGTTTTAATTAGGGTTATTTCTATCTCTTTGACACTAGTTAAAAATAATTTTTCCATGGATTATTCTGCCCAAGATTACAGTTTACATGTTGATATATTGCAACATTTTCCAACCATTATTGTATGATTTTGACTAGTACTATCACTTTTTAGTCATTATTGGACTTGTTGTAACTGCTGCAAGACCCTCCAAAATTTTGGCTTACACTCAAATTTCGGAGCCTCCTTGGTATTTTACATTTTTGTTGCAAACACGAGCTCATTTCATGATCTTTCTTGTAGTTCTTTGGTCTCATTTGCATGTTGGTCTAACTGTCATATTTTGGCATGTTTAACTGTCATACAATGTTTGCAAGCCTTTTCTGATGATTTCGAAGGCCGTTCTTTGTGTATATGATTTGTCCCAACCATGTAAACATATGATGTATCCATACACAACGTCTTGAGAACTGTCGCACAAGTGTTTTCATGGTCGTCCTAAATCCTATCTTAAGTGTTGCACTTGTCGTATCTCTCCATGAGGTAGTCATACAAAGGGAAATGCTTTGTTTACATGATCTATGTTTTCATGTCATCAAAGTATGTTAATATTGTGATCACAGTCAAGGTTCATCATAATTCATCACCCATACCACACTTAGCCAATTTCTGAAAATCTTCCTGACCGAGAAACTTAGCTTCAATGGGACCTAAAGGAAATGTGCGCTATGTAGTCTCAACCCTCCAAGCTATGACCTTTCTACTAAGAACTATGTAGTCTGTAGTCCATGTCCTCTAGGGTTGCTTCTCTACGCAATTCCTGAGTCCAACCCGCGATCTTGACCTCATTGCGCCGCGATCTTGACCTCATTGCGCAATTATGTCTCCCAGTCTACCTTGAAGTATGCACTTCACATCTTCAATCCTCAAGATTTTCCCTTTTCTATTGGGACTACACAATGTGTAGAATTCAAGCCTCCCTTGATACCCAAAACTATGTATATTCTTCTCCTGGTGTCCTTTCCCTCAATTGGACCCGGCTGCCTCCAGAAACTATGCAATTATGTCCTTCAAACCTCCCTGAGTTGTGCATTGCGCAATTTAGAGCCAAGTCTCTCCCTTTACTGTTGGAACTATGAAATGTGCAATCACTGGGCCCCTCTCCCCATTTTGTGACTTGTCTCCAACTTAGTTCATTGTTAAATGCATCATCTTCGACTATGGGGTTTTCGAATTGATGTCGTCCCGTCATGAGTGAATTGAAGGAATAGGTACACTATCAAGTCATTACAAGATGGTGAAGAAGGAGAAGAAGGAGGGAAGCATGCCTAAAGACTCTCTTGTATCTGAACTCACAAGAGGATCAATCAAGAGTTATCAAAGGGACACAAATTTGCAACTATTGTCCAAGACTAAAGATCATTGAATACTTTTCATCACCAAGCCATGAGGAGGTCAAGAGAAATCATATCCAAGAAGACATCCAGCACTCAGCAGCAATAGTGACTTTACATTGCCACATCACCAAGCATTCCATGTCACCAGTGCCATGTCATGTCATTTCATGAGTGGTCATATGCCACATCACCATTGTGGACCATGTATATTTTATTAAATTGTATTGTAAAGTTGAAGTCCAAAGGACACACATGAATATGGAGAGTCATGTAAGTTAAAAAGTCATAGGAAGTTGAACAGTCATGAGGGTAGTCAAAGAGTCACAAAGGGGAAGCATCACTTCTTGTTTATATATACCCCCTCATTGTATGATCAAAGGACTTTTCACCTTGGCTCCTCACGTAAGGCATTAGAGAGATCAGATAGTTCTTTCAGGAGCAAGGAGTGGCTCCAATGTCCCACTATTGGGGTGAGTGATGTACATTGTAAACATGTGCCTTCAAAATTTTTCTTAATAATAGAAACCTTTTAAGGCTAGCGAATTCTTCATTCATGGACTGTAAATGTTCATAAGACTATTATGTGGACATTTGTATTTCATGTTTTCTTCCACATGTACTAAGATAGTTGAACTATTTCGGTTATTTTAGTGCTTATCTTATTAAGAATGTGTTGTAATGGTTGCTATTATTGTCCCATCCTTATGGACTATTCCGTAAGATATTAGAAATATATTCCCCTGTTTGTTGGTTGTAACGACCATCACATCCATTGTAGACTATTCTGTTGGATGTTAGACGGATCCTCCTAGTTCATGTGTGTCTCTTGTAGAAATTTCACCTGTAGAACAAACAATATATGCAATGTCCTAAAGCATAATACTTGTTCTAATTCTACAAAACATTAAGCGGAAGCATAATCGAAATCATGAGCAACATCAAGTAGAAACATGCATAACTAATCAAGAGAATTAATCACACATAACACAAGATATATCCAGGGGAAAGCACCAGCATAAAACCCCAACCATGTATTATCAATCAAGTGGAAGTCCTCTTCACAATATAAGAAGAATTAGCTCTCAAGCTATTCAGTTCTCAATGAACTATGAAGATATGAAGATATGTCTCATGAACCACCCAAGCCCTGTTTATATAGGCTTTCCCTATGGTCCTTATGTAGTTTGCTTAGGAAATAATAGCAAAAGCACATGCTATTAATTCCAACATACCAAAAACAACCAATGGTCCAACTACGTATTCCTTGAGAACACTAGTTCCTCAACCATGCAAAAACTACTTACTAGAAATAATTAAGCATTTGATAGTATATTGTCCCACATTTGATCTCAACTGGGTCTCTGACAGAGCTGACATGCAATAGTTATCCATGAGTGAATCCTCAGTTATCTAAAATAATAGTTGTCACATGCATGCAAGCATTAACAAACTATATTTTATTATTTTAACAACTTGTTAAAATAATCTAACTGGACTTGACTAGTTAGAACTAAGTCCACTGATTCTCTCATTATAGAACTCATACTTATTCCCTCAATCAATGGAGGAAATTAAGGATAAATTCCTCAATTAGTGGGACAACTCATGTGCATGCTCACAAGTACTTCCAATTCGAATTTCCTTAACTAATTAACTCAACTGAATTAATTAATTAATATTTCCAACTGCTGTTAAGACCAAAATTAATTTTACTTCCTATAGATATACTAGGGACTGTTATAAATAGGAAGGGACCCAGAAATGCTATTTTTAGAACTTTCTATTTTTAACAGTTTCACCTCTCACCCAATGTGGCCAATGACCTCACTGGCCAAACTGTTATTTTTAAACATGCCATTTTTAGCAGGTCTATTTTTAGCACATTCTAAATTTAACATTTCTTGTTGCACATTTTTCAACACCAACAGTGGCCATCGAAGGAAAAGGAAGATAAAAACCAGGGTTTTTCGACCTGTGAGTCAAGGTCCCAACGTACAAAACAACATTTGGATAATTAGGAGGAAGAGGTGAAGAAGGAGTCACAGGTGACTCAGGAATATCTTCAACCTCAACTTCGTCTTCCGACTGGAAGAGGACCCTAGAAAGGATAGGTGTATCCCTATCTAAATCATGACTTGAACTAGGTATACCCTGTGAAACTATAGCCTGATGCGGAGGATCAATCTCCAATGCGTTCGCTACTACTAATTGAAAATCACCAGCAGAATTGCTCCTATGCCTTCTAGAAGAAGGCTCGGCAGTCATAGGTGAGAGCCACGAAGCCTCCTAGACTGAAAAACTAGTTAACCAACCACTTTTAGTTATTATGAGAACTTGTAAAGACTCAAAAAATTATAAAGCTATGGAAATCTAGGAGAAAAGAGCACTCATTGAAATGTCCCTAAAGATACAATCAATCAAGATACTTTCAGGTATTTCCACTCTGGGTGATTAGGACCAAATACAAAAATACAAGAAAGTGATATAAAGGACCTTCCAAATAGTTTTGGATAATGGCATCCTTAGCCTACTAGTGAAGGTAACAAAAACAGTTATGTTGACCTCCAATCAAAAGCCTTTTTCAGTGCAAGTACCCAAGCTTTGCAAGGGCACCCTCCAGAAGTACTAATGACAGTGATACAATGCCTGCCTCAGGTACCACGGATATTCCCCCTGCAGTCACCTATGTGGTCCCTAGGAAAGGAAACTAAGGTCAACAGTTCGTATTGGCAGCAGGGTAAAACAGTCTTTGGCCGAGATCCAACAAGTCAGAGAGGGGGTATTTCTCTTTCTTGCCTTCACTCGCTCTCGTGCTTAACTCCTGGAAGATAAGAGCTTTCCCTGTCAACTTCACAACACTAGATTTCACTCTTTTAATCAACTTCTATGTTTTAAATTTAGAGTGGCCTTGGAGAGTTAACTCTCCACTCACCTATTCCAAGGCC
The DNA here is from genome assembly GCA_000404065.3 of Pinus taeda. Lineage (NCBI taxonomy): Eukaryota > Viridiplantae > Streptophyta > Pinopsida > Pinales > Pinaceae > Pinus > Pinus taeda. The sequence continues at coordinate 36,065 of APFE030103584.1, read as the reverse complement.
CTAATATGACCTAGACTAGTTTATGTTACTATGACAAATCAAAAAAAAAAATCTAGTTCATTTTAAATTGAGCGCTTGATTTTAATGGTTTTTCTTAGGTCAGGGGTAAGGTGGAAGTGCAACTTTATGATGTTATGGACGCAAAATAAATCAATCTGAAACTTGGCTACATGCACATGCAACTTTTTTTCTTTCGATGAAAAGAGATTTATACAAGGTTCTATGAACAAACTATGAAAGAAAAAATTTATTTTTCTTTTTTCAAAACACACACTCACACATTCAAAATCTACAAAAAAGGACTAAAAATTCTTATAGTGCAACTATCCTAATGCAAACTAAATGTTTAATGCAAGATTCAAAAGACTACTCTAAAAACAAGCAAATGTGCTTCTCAAAGCGATCAAGAGGCCAAACTCGACAAGAGGAAGAACAAATTAACTCACAAACTCTTCCCAAAATCAAGGGAATTCAACCTAATGAAAAGACTTCACACTTGCTCAAAATGATAAAGAGATCAAAAACAAAACCAAAAAGAAAAAATAAAGTCAACAAAACAATGTTTTTGTCTGTTTCTTTTTAAGGACACAAAGAGTTTTTTAGAAAATAAACTCTACTAAAGGCTTCAAAATCAAATTCAAGCATAAAAATCCTCAAACTTCACATGCCACATATATCATAAGCATGATAATACTTAGAGTGACAAGAGGCTACAAACTCAAATGAAATGATCTGAAGAGCCGCACACAAAGTCTAGGCAAACAATAAAGAATTCAAGAAGACCAAGAAAACTTTGCAAGATTGCAAGAAAAACTTTCTCAAAAACCAAGAAAAAACCAAGACACAAACTTTTAGGAAAGAAAGGAAAATTAATGCAAAGGATGTGTTATAAACGAATTGAAACCAATTCTCTATTCCAAAGGCTCGAAACAGCCAAGAACTTCATTAGGAAGCCTTGAACCCAAACACAGAAACCAACACCTTACCAAAACCCAAACCTTAGGTTAACTAGGTCTTTTTGCAAAGAGAGACATGAAACTTAAAATATGTCAGAAGCAAGACTTTTCAAGACAGTCAATGACTAAACAAAAGCAAGAAACATTAGGAAAAACCCTTTACTAGACTCAACATTTGAAAAATTCAAATAAAACCAGGAATGCGTGACTATGTAGTGACATACCTGCGTGTATACGTGACTGTTCTCAAGGAAGCACGCGTATACGCATGTTTCTTTAGACAAAAACATGTGTATACGCTACTGTGTAAAATAAATCTCGCACCAGTAAGGAGAAATAAAAAATTTAGGTCTAATCCAAAAGATCAAACTTTTTGCCTAGGTTGCAGACAAGTAAAAGATATTGGAAATACAAGAAAGCAAAGATCAAGCAAGAAACAACCCAAATTAGGAAATACTAGAATTATTCCCTAGTGGAGTTGCCAATTTTGTTATGGGAATAATACACCCTAGGGTTTGGGTTGAGCACCCCAACAAAGCAGAGGGCATACACCAACAAGAAGAAAACAAACAAGCAGGCTTAATACTTAAACTACTAAAGTAGGAAGAAGAAGTATTACCTGAAGGTTCTATGTTTGAGGTCATTCCCATAAGGTCCAAACTCTCTACTTCCTCCAATGCTTAAAACCTACAACTCATTCAAGAGAAGCATATACACCAGCAGTAACTGAAAGCATGTTCATGATATAAGTGTTAGATCATATAAGCATATAAGTATAAAACATGAAATCATACATTAGTTAGATTAAAACATGAATTAAAGTATCAAGATCCTAACATCAGGAACAAGACATGGCTTTTTTATTGATGACTGCAAAAGAATGTGGAAGAATACAACTTGATCTATCCATGGCTCCAAGCGAAACCTTCCTCCAAATCTGTCCATCCCAAGACTCAACAATCCTCTTTCAAATGCATACACATGGATGCCATATAAAGGAGATAGACATCACAATGAGGAAACAAAGGTTTCCTATAGTTGGGAGTGCAGGAGGCATTGGGATAAATCAAACTTGATCAGAGACAACTTGGATATAATATCAATATCCTATCTCTCTCTCCCTTAGGCCTTCCCCATGAGGTGTATTTATATGACCTCAAAATAGTTTTTCATTTGGGAAACAGATAGGCCACAGGCTCCTATAGGTAGGGTTTCGGTGTAACCCTTAAACCACGCCCAAAAAATAGGGATTTTATATTTTTTCATATTTTAAATCATATACGCGGGTTGGGTACAGCTGAACCCACCTGTGCACACACTTTTTGCAGGGCAGAATCACTTATGAAATTTAAAATAATATTTTTTAATATTTGGACCAAGTCTGAAGGGAAAGGGTTGCCCAAGGCCATGACTCAAAGAATTAGGTATACAAAGGTGGCAAATGATGTTATAACAATTTTTTTGATGGTTTCATGCAAACAAGATGTAGAGAGGTTAATATAACCCTTCCCTCTTTAATAAAGGATTGGAGACATGTCTAGGAGAAACATAAAAAAGAACATTCTTGTGATTATCCCATTTCTTCTCTTACCCCTCCTTTTTGTTATCTTGCTGCCACGTTATGTCGTTTGTTTGGTTACATGAATTTTAATCAATTCCCTCTTGATCGGGTCCCTATTATTCAAACATATTTCGAGGGCAATAGTTTCAATTGGGTTGAAATGTTGTCAAATAACATTTCCCAACATGTCTTCACATTTCAAGAAGACAAGACCTCAATTCCTAAACCTCCATTCTATATGTATGCTTTTATCATGGATGTAATATGTCGGTCAACAACCTTCCAGCTATGGGTTGGAAATGGATACCTTTCGATTCTACCCCTATCCAAATATATCACAACCAGCTTTGGAGGAAAATTACTTTCAACATTTTTATGCCATTTGACATCATGTTATGATTCATTTTCACGAATCCCTATTTGATAGGAAACCCTCTAGGATTTCTCAGATAGCCATTGATTGTCTTAAAAAAACCATAGATTGGTACTGTGAATAGAAATTTACCTATCTTTGGATTGTGGGTTGCCTTTCTCCTCCCCATGCTCTTCCTATATATGTTCCAGATAGAATCCTATGGAGGAAGGTTGCTTATCATACGATTGGCACAGGGATTACTTATGAATTAAAAAGAGCATCCAAAAATGTTTGGCCTTAATTCCCTATTCGAGTCAACTTATACTCTATAATGAACTATCCTCAAGGTGAAAAAGAGATTATCCCTTTACAAGCTCTTAAGTTAGCTACAATTCCTCTTAAATATCTTAACCTTAAGAGAGAAGTTGAAAAGATCATTGCATCCTTTGGTCTTAAAAAGTAAATTCATGAAATTTTTGTATTTGATGATCTATTTAAGTATGAATCCTCTTATAAAGAATTGCTAGCAAGAGTGATTGAATTACTAGCCAACCAACAACATGATTTTATATTGTACATGGAGAACATAAGAGTTACATTTCCTCATATTTTACAATCAACTGGCAATGAAAGAAATGTAGTGTATACTTCTAGTTCATCCATGCAATTGAGTGCAAGTATGAAGCCTAGGACCCCAGAGAATATTGAACAAAAAGTTCTTCAACAATATGTTCTTGTGAAGAACGTTGAACCTAAAGAAATCGGTACTCACAAGATTGCTAGTCAGTCAGCTCCTGTGCACAAGAAATATCTCATTAAGAAATCTAAAGATATAGTTATTGATGTGTTTATGCCCAAAAATGACCTCATCAACATTTGCGAAGGCCATCCAGTCAGAATCCCAAATTAGACCCTTATCCATTTAAATGATGGCTCTAACTCGTTCTAATGGGTCTAATTACCCCCTCGGTCTCCATGTTGACTTGAAATATTTCAATTGCTTACCAACAAGAAGAGAGATATTGGATCTACTATCTTGCAAAGATCATGTAGGAATGCAACCCTTAAGATGATCAGAGGGCTCGGCCAAGCCACACCTAAGGCTTCTCTTATAAAGAAGACTTATAAGAATAAAATTAATTAATATAACTATGAATCTACCTCTAAATGTAGTGCATAAAAGTAAAAGCACCTAACGTAACCCGATACTTAGGAGATAACTCCCAAATATCAAGTGCAAGACTTAATTAACATGGGGATTTGAAATTTTTTTAAATAATGGATAACATACTACAGAAATATTTCCAACATCTGATATTAGAGGTGCAACACATGCCTTGTTTGGAGATCAAAAACAGTGATTATTGGCATTAAAACAAGGAAATAATTCACTTAATTCTGACAATAATTAAATCAATTTAAATGACACAATTTTGAGTAAATAGTTACTCATAAATATGATTTAAGCACATGACAAAAGTGAAAATTAACAACAAATCCATGAGACTAATGAATTAAATAGCTAATCCAAAAGGCAATTGTCTTCATATCAAACAAGAGTGCACAATATTAAAAACTTTATACATATATGTTATCAGGAGATGAAATTTACTTTTAATAAAATAATTTAAATACAAATTGATGAAATGTGATCTCTTTTCTCTGTTCCTTGATCCGATCTCCAACAATCTTTCTCAAATCATAAGCTTTTCCACTAAGGGAGAAAGAGTTGCAAAAGAACAGGTCAACCACCAATACAAAGTATAGATTTCAAAAAGAAAACCCACAATAACCTAAATCTGATATTTTATCCCTATGTACAAATGAAATTATCATTACAAAAATTCTTAGAGCTCTTAAGCTACAAAGGAGAGTAACCCTTTCCTCATTCTATAAAGCATTATTTATAATTTACAAAAAGAGGCCAAAAATGGAGAGTTGTTAAAGAAGTTTTGGATCCATCTATTTTGGAGCTACAAATCCTCTTATTTTCCTTTTTTGGTGCAATAACAAAGCTCCAAGATGCTTTAGCTTCATCTTCTCCAACAGATCTCCTGCAAAAACCAATAAAAAATGAATTGATTTTGCACATAAAAATCAAAGTGCCAAAAATGGGAAAACAAACTCTCCAACTAAATTCTAATTAAATGAATAAAATAATAAAATTTGTGCCTCCCGATGATCTCTATGATGTTCTCTTTGGACCACGAGGGAGGGCATGAAACCAATTTGCAACAGCGGAAGTTTTGGTAGCTAAAGTTGTTTCAAAACAAATTTCTCAAATTATTATTTTTTTATAATTTCGTAGCCCTATTTTCTGCTATTTTTTGGCATAGTAAATGATCAAATATTTTTGGTTTGATGGTGCCATATTGTTCCCCATGATTTTAGGTTTCCAACAAGCCAAGTTGAGCCTCATTTGGCCAAGTAAACCTCAAGATAGAGCTCTCCAAAGTTGGGTTATCAAAATTGCTAATTTGCTAAAAAATACATTGTGATAGAGCATTGGCGCAGAGTTTATTTAATATATACAATTATTACAATTTTAATTTTAAATTTATTTTATAATTAATAATTATTAAACAAAATTATTAATATATATCATTTATTAATTATTTTAATTATATTATATATAATATATATATTTATATATATATATATATATATTAATTTAAAATTAAATTATTTAATTAATATTTTAAAAACAATTTTAAAAAAATTTAAAAAAAAATATGGAATGGTGGATTTTTGGGTCTCCTTAAGGAGCCGGTTAATCTTTAAATGGAAAATGAAGTTAATATATAAGAGTAATAGGATGTATGTGGGGAGAGGGAAACCAGGTGCCTAGGTATAATGAACTAGGTATAAGAAATTTAAAATGAGCTATGGGCTTTTAATAAAGAGAGGGAGAGGTGAATTATGAGGAAGAATATGCGTGAATAGGCTTGAAGAGAGTCGGAGTCTCGGTGTCCGGAAGATGATGGAACCGGGAATGGAGGAGAGGAGAGGAGACGCACGTGGAAGTGGGACCTCTTTCTTATATTATATATAAAATATATATTCACTCAATGAGCTTATTTATGAGAAAAGGAGTTTATGAGAAAGGTTTAGAAATTGGAATTAAAAAAATTTCCGCATTTCGGCTATTTTAAAAATATATATATATTGACATTTAATTATTGGGATTGAGTGAATATATGTAAATAGTAAATAATGGAGAATGGGAATATGAAGAGAAGTTGGGAGGTGAAGGTAAAGAGTCTCTCTACTGGTATATATCCATGAGTTATCTCAATGCAAAAATGCAATTTATTTGAGGAGTTACCCCCTGACCTGACATGGTATCAGAGTCAGCCCCTTTTTTGGCTTCATTCCTACCCTTGTAACTCCCTCTTGCCTTTGTTTTGCATATTTTGAAAAATCTACACCTCTGGAATGACACCTTTGGCCTGACATGACTGACACCTCCACTCTCCTACTCTTTGCTTACCACATTATCGCCTCTGCGTTCCAATCAACCATAACTCTCCTTCCTTCAGCCTTTAGCCAGCGACCCATAGTCGACCCCTCATGTAGAGATCTCTTTAGAGCAAGTTGGCTCCATACCTCGTCTTCCAAAACTGGTTTGGGTTCTTCAGTATTAATTCTAGTTTGTGGTACGGCGGTGTGATTGACTTTAGATTCAACCATTGCTAGGCAGTCTTGAAAGAAATCACAGTTAGTAAACTCAACGACCTATGCTCAAGCGTTTGATTACTCACACCTCCTTTCTTGTCAAATAAGCAGAAGCAAATTTGGAGATTTGCTCTTCTGACCTTAGATGCCAAACAACTCTTGGGGTTCTCTGGCCAAAACGATTCTGCTATGCACTAAATCATTACAGTCCTCAGTTCTCTTGAATATTTGAAAGGTGTTCCATCACGTACGGAGACCTGTTCGAAAGGTGAACTACCAACATCACATTTTGATTTTAAATCTACGATGTGCATTTGTCAGTCACAGCACTATCGAATTCTTGAATTTGTTTGATGCAAACGGTTTGCTCTCTCATGGCTCTGCCTCCATTCATAAAACGTTTTTTTTGCTATAAGTGGAAGGACTGCAAAATCTTTTAAAGACTGGTCGATTCATTGCTTCAAAATCATGTCTTTGGACAGAATGGTATGTTGACTGAATTTTTGGATATTCCTTTTTTCAAGACCAATTGATATATTGAATGACAGAGCTGTGAAATTGTTGTATGGTGAATGTATTAGTTGGTATATAGTGTGAATGTGTAGTGTTATATATTGGATGGTGGATATATAATGCACGACCTTTGAAGACGGCATCCTTCTTTATGTGCAAACCACTGAAATTTTTGAGGCTGAAGAAATTTTTTTATGATGCATATACTAATTTCTATTGTGGGAGTGGTTCTCACTCGCAAGGAGAACTATCCTAAGTGGTCCCAGAAGATAAAACACACTCTCATTTTCAATGAATTGTGGAAAGGAGTTTGTGTAGGATAAGGAGATAACGAACCTGTAAAGCCCACCTCAGATAAAGAGTTCTCCATTTGGGAAAACATGAACAACAAGGCCTATGCCTTGATTGCAACATATGTAAATAAAGAGGTGAATCGCCATATTTCACCATTTTCAAATGTTTTTTAAGCCTTACAGAAGTTGAAGGAACTCTATAACTCACACTTTGAACTTGAAGTTGTCCAATTGATGATTAAATTGTTTAGTCTTGAATTAAAAAATGAAGTTCCTCTTGCTTTGGCATCATAAGTAAGATCTATTATGCATGATATCAAAGTCACTGATGTTGAACTAGACATTCCTCTTATAGCTTTTGTTAGGGCACTTTATCCCACTTATTCAATTATCTTGGGTCATTTCAAATAAATGGAAACCTCAAAGAGATTACCTTTGACTTCATTGTGAAGAAATTTTCTAAGAGAGAGAGATTTTGGGAAGAAGATAGCTCCTCAGTCTTCTGAAGAAGTTGTGTGTCTTGCACATATAGAAAAGAATCATGCTCAAAATTCTTCTAGAGGAAGAGGTGGTCGAAGAGGAAGAGGAAGAAGAAATTTCAGAGATAGGGGGGGCAGACACTCTCAAGGAGAAAAGTTTGATCTTCATTGCATGTGTTGCAATAGAGATGGACATGATGCATATACATGTAAGCTTCCTTGGGACATAATTAAGTAGAAAAGAGATCACGCCAAAGGTAAAACCAATGACAAAGAGAAAGGTAAAGCACATGAATCCACTCACAATTTTGTGGTGCATTGTAATATTGGAGTAATTGAAGACTTGTTTAATGCTTCACTTGCTTCTTTGAAAAATGATTGGTTGCTTGATTCAAGAGAAACTTGTCACATGACTTTTAGAAGAGATTTTTTTGAAGAATTTATTGACAATGTTGATGGAGCAATATACTTTGCAGACAAATCAAAACTCAAGCCATCAGGGCTTGGCACAATCAGGCTCAAATTCTCTGATCTTCCAGACTTTCTTCTGCATAATGTTTTATATCTCCCATGGTTGAGGAGAAACTTGTTGTCCTTGGTCCACATCCACGAGCAAGGACACTCCATTCATATGTTTGATGGCAAGGTTGAGGTCAGAAAAGCATCAGATCACTCACTTGTCATGACGGGGACAGAAGAAGAAAGACTTCTGAAGCTGCAAAGTACCTCTACTCATGCACAAAATTTCTCATACAGTTCTCATTATGATGAAGGTACATTTTCATCAAGTCTTTTATAATGTGCTAGATTTGAACACTTGAACTATGACAGCGTTCACTTGTTGAAGAAAAATGGTGTTACTAGTTTGCCTACAATTCTTAAGAAACTTAAGCTATGTGATGCTTGTATTCTAGGAAAGCATAACAAACAATATTTTCATGATTCACATTCCAGAGCACATAGAAAACTTGAACCCATTCTTTCATATTTATGTGTTCCAATGCATGTTCCTTCTGCAAATGGAAATAAATATATGATGACATTTATTGATGACTACACCAGAATGTGTTGGGTTTATTTATTGAAGAACAAATATGATGCTTCTCAAACATTCAAGAACTTTCATACATGGATTGAAAATGATGCACAATCTCATATTGGCTCTATTCGCACTGATAATGGAAAAGAATACACTTCAAATTAATTTGAAAACTATCTTCGCTAGCATGGGATCAAACATCAAACGATTATGCCTTATAATCCCCTACATAATGGAGTAACTAAAAGAATGAATAGGGAAATCTTAAATATGGTACGTTCCATGATGTTTTTCAAGAATGTAAAATTGATGTTTTGGGTTGATGCAGTTCTATGTGTTGTGTATGTAAAGAATAGATGTCTATCTAATGCTATTAAAAACAAGACTCCTTATGAAATGTAGTATGGCCACATTCCTTCAGTAAAGCATCTCAGGGTATTTGGTTCCACATGTTATGCCTTGATACTAAAGGAACAAAGAAACAAAGTCGGTGCAAGGAGTCGTAAGTGTATCTTCTTGGGGTATTCAAATACCTCCAAATCATATCGTCTTTATGATGAAGTTAATAAGAAGTTTGTTTTATCTAGAGATGTAATCTTTCTTGAATCTTCCAAAGCTGACAATGTTGTTGAGTGGTAGCTTGATTGCTTGGATAGATTCGGACATGCAAAATCGTTTCAAGAATTTGATAATCAAATTCCACATCTTGAAGGGGGGTTCCTATACTGGATCAATCTGTGGAATATTCTTCTAAAGCACTCTCTTCCCCACATGAAGCTCCAATCACTGATGATACTTTGAGTGATGTGATTGACGGAATTGGGAGACTCAATATTGATTCAGTCCCAACTCAGTCAACTAAGCAGCCTGGACCATCTTAGAAAGGTCCCCCAAAATGGCTGACAAAGACACTTGAAAGTGTTCATCATGATGAGATTGGAAAGAGAGGAACAAGAAATTCAACCAAGCAAAATGGAGGTAATGTAGATTTTGATTCACCTGTTGATATGGACGTTTCTTACGATTGTGAACTGAATTTGTCTACAGATTTTGAACCAACTTCCTTTAAAGAAGTTGCTTCTCATGATGAATGGAAAGAAGCGATGCAAAAGGAGTATGATGCCTTGATAAAGAATGGCACTTGGAAGTTGGTTGATCCTCCATTGGGAACCAAACCAATTGGCTGCAAGTGGGTCTACAAGAACAAGTATAAAGTTGATGATTCACTTGACAAGCATAAAGCCAGGCTTGTGGAAAAAGTTTTTTCACAAAAGGAAGGGGTCGATTATGAGGAGACTTTTTCTCCCACATCAAAATGGGCTACCATCCAAACACTTTTTGCCTTGGCAGCTCAGAACGGTTGGAAATTCCATCAAATGGATGTAAAAACTGCTTTCTTGAATGGAGATCTGAAAGAGAATGTTTTTATGTCTCAACCAGAAGGATTTGTTGTGAAGGGCCAAGAACACAAAGTATGCAAACTTGTGAAATCCTTGTATGGCCTCACGTAAGCACCGCGAGCCTGGTATGAGAATTTAACCGAGCATCTTCTAAAACTCAACTTCAAACATTATGATATTGATGATGCAACTTTGTTTGCGAAGAAAGTTGGAAAAACAATTGTATATCTTGTGGAATATGTAGATGATCTTTTGATGACAGGGAACAATGAGAGCTACATTGCATCCATAAAGAAGGAATTGAGGAAAGGTTTTGAAATGACTAACTTGGGCTATCTTCACTACTATCTTGGTATTGAAGTAACTCAACATCCGAAGGCTATATTCCTCTCTCAAAACAAGTACATTGGAGATCTGTTGAATAGGTTTGGCATGGCTGAGTGCAATCCTTTGACTACTCCAATTAAACAGAACTTGAAGCTTACATCCATTGAAGGAAAAGAATTTGAGGATACAACAAAGTATAAATAGCTTGTAGGAAGTCTCAAATACCTGACTACTACTAGACTGGACATTTCATTTGTTGTTGGGATCCTCCCTAGGTTTATACAAAAGCCTTGTGAGGGACATTGGTCTGCTGCAAAAAGAGTTCTAAAATACTTGAACAGGACTCAAGACTTTGGACTCAAGTATACACAGGTGGGTGACGTCAGCTTGATTGGATACTCTAATTCAAACTTTGATGGAGAAAAAGAAATTGGGGTATCTACTTCAGGTTATGCTGTGAGTTTTGGATCATGAGTTGTCTCCAGGAGATCATGCAAACAATCAGTTCCCACAGATTCCACAATAGAGGTAGAATTTGTGGCAGTAATGGAAGCAACAAAGGAAATTGTGTGGCTTAAGAAAACTCGGGAATATTTGTAAGTAAAACAAGTGCATTCAACTCCACTCATGATTGACAACACCTATGCAATAAAGTTGGCCAAGAACCCAAAGTTCCATGATCGAACGAAGCACATCCATTCAAAATACCATCTAATTCAACATCATGTTGAGGCTAAGACAATCCATCTATGTCATTACTCCACTAATGAGTAGATTGCAGACATCTTCACCAAATCACTTGGAAGAGAAATGTTTGAAAGGTTCAGAAAAATGCTTGGATTCACCAACATCCCTTTAGATTAAGGGAGCGGGGATGTCAACACCTAATCATTGGGATTGGGTGAATATATGTAAATATATGTAAATAGTAAATAATGGAGAATAGGAATATGAAGAGATGCTCAGAGGTGAAGCCCAAGAGTCTCTCCCTGCTTATATATATCCATGAGCTATCTCAATGCAAAAATGAAATTCATTTGAGGAGTTACCTCCTGGCCTGACAATTTTATATTACAATATGTCAATGTGAATTAGACTTTTGAATCCGATGGTTTTTGTAGGTTAGTTTAAATTATTAATTAATTAATATATAAATAATATTTACAAATTAATTACAATTAATCTGATTATTTGGATATTAAATTTAACTAATTAAATTATTAATATAATAATATTATTTACAAATTAAAATTAATTAAATTTACAAAAACTAAATAATATACATTTTGTACATTTTATTGCTTAGGCAATAAAAATCACAAAAACTTTGACTAAGCGTCATTTGCAAACCATAAGTCCAAACTCAACAAAATCGGAGTCATTGAGAATCTAGCGATAAACCACACCAAATGAAACAATCAAAATAAAAAACCAAGAAAAATGAAAATCTCACAAAATGAACCAAATGAAACCATGAAAGAGTTGAAATTACCAAAATTTACATAGAGGGTCCCCATTATTGTTATGAATATAATAAAGTAAAAATGGCAGGTTGTATTACCACAACATGATGCTAAAAAGGAAAACAATCTTGAGAAAACCATTTCCTCAAACTATAATATTTCACAAAAGATTGTGCTTCATAAGGAAGATATTCCTGAACTCATTATTGATCACGCAATGCAGGAAGAATGGAAATTGCATGATCAAATAGTCTCAATTTATCTCATTCAAATTGAAACTCAATCCACGCCAAAGCCAGTTTCCAATTCTTTGTCCATGCAAGTTGTTAATAAACACAATATGAAAATGGACTCTCGAGTCGTCACAGACATTATTGTCTATAATATTGATCTTATTATCTTAACTCTTATCAATATTTTTCCTGTTCTTGAGAAAGTATCTCAGTAGCCTAATGATTTTGAATTTCATATTCACCAAATGCCTCCAATTGAAATATTTTATAGCACCAAGCAATAGGTTGTCTTAAGGAAGAGCAATAAAAAGATAAAGACTTCCGAAATAGAGAGTTTGTGTGGCACCTCTATCTCAACAACATCATTAGAAATTGTTTGGGCAGCCTCTTCTTCCACTCTTGAAGACTATTTTGAAGAATTGAGACAATATGTTGGAGCCTATGCCAATGCAAGCATCCATAAGGCCAACAAAGTTAAATAATTCATCAAACAAAATGATGAGAAGATAGTCCTCCTCGAACAAGAATGTTCAAAATTGAGGGCACAGTTAATGACCAAATTGCTAAAGTGAAAAGTAAGTCGGAAGCAGACATAAAGCAGAAAGAGGCTCAAGTCACCCACTTGTTACAGAGAATAGAAGCCACAAAATCCATTGTAATTAACCTGGCGAAATTCAAACATGAGGCACTTAGTAATAATCAAACACTTCAACATGAACAGGTGCAATTCTCTGATCGTCTGGAAAAATTGCACACTATGGAAAAACAAGTTGGTGTTTTAATCAATGGGTTTTATGTCATGAAAAATATATTTCAAGATTCAAGGAAATAAATTAAAAAATTATTGCAATGGCAATGGGATCCAGATAGGAATTCCTCCAGCCTACCCATTATTAGCAAGTTTCAAAAATCTATTGTAATACACTCAAGGAAAGCTCAATTGCGCATTCTTCAAACCATTGATAGAATATGCAAAAAGGCTCTAAGAATCACTTATCCAATTGACTATAGGGACACTAAAACACATTAAAATTTCAATTGTGTATACAAATGACCCTCTTCCTCAAGCTGAAAAATTCATACTAGAAGTACAAGGAAGTAGGCAAGAGTTCAAGAACATAATTGATCAATTGGAATTTGTCAACTTCGATAAAATCTAGGAGTTCCTTGTTGAACCCCTCAGTGAGTATCGAAGCACTAAGGTCCTGAACGAACAAATTATTCAACTATTGCCTGTCCTGGAAGCTCGCATTTTGTCATGTCAAGTCAGCATTCATCCACAATCCCCTTCCAAGTTGGAGAATCTTCTCAGAATTTATTCTCAGTGGGAGTCTTGCAATCAGTCTTTGCTATCCTTATCACCTACTCAAGTATGATATGTTTCTAGTATTGTTGTCACAATTGTTTACTATTCTATTTTAAACTGTTTTATTGCTTATTGCTTTCATATTTTGAAAGACTACTATATATTCTCTTAAATTGATGTTTAACAATTCTGAAATTTTGAAAAGTCATTGAACCGATCTTTAAGGGTTATGAAATTTTGAAGAAAATAAATATGCTTTGTTGTAGTGTTGTTGATTACTTTTTTAATCTGAAGAGTTGTTATTTGGTTCCATGTAGAGAAAGAATGAAGGGGAGATTCTTTTATTAGTTTTGTTTTCAAATTGATATTATGCTTCTGCGTTTGATTCCTAAAAACTTTAATGTCAGTGTCAATTTATTTATTTCTTTGAGTAAACAAGGTGTTGAAATTGAATGTGAATACGTTAACATAAATCCGTAGTCTTCGTCATCCTTGTCACCCACTCAAGGATTATTTGTTTCTAGTCTTACTATTGCAACTATTTACTATTTTATTTTAAACGGTTTTACTTCTTATTGCTTTCATATTTTCAAAGACTACTAAAGACTCTCTTTATCTAATGTTTACCAGTTCTAAAATTTTGCTTTGTTATTGAAACGATGTTTAAGGGTTCTAACATTTTGAAGAAAAAAATATGCATTGTTGTAGTGTTGTTGATTTCCCTTTTAATCTAAAGAGTTTTAATTTTGGTTCCATGTATAGAAAGAATGAAAGGAAGCATTTTTATTAGTTTTCTATTCAAATTTCTATTATGCTTCTCCTTTCGATTCCTGAAAACATTATTGTTAGTGCCAATGTATTCATTTCTTTGAGTAAACAAGGTGTTGAAATTGAATGTGAATAAGTTAACATAAATCGAACTTCTTCATAGACATGACTTCTTAAATTAAACTCTTGGATTATTTTGTCATAGTAAAATATTTATTATAGTTTATACAAAATTTCATTACATTTTTTAATTGGAATTTTATTTAATTTATAATTTTCTTTAAATCTATTATTTCAAGTAGTAAATGTCATTTTTGAAATAAACATTTTACATATTGATGTGGTAAGTTTACGTTTTTTGTGAATATCATTCTTAAAAGAAAAATTTAAGACATTGATGTACTAAGTATGTCATTCTATAGAAAAGTTTACTTTAGTTTCAACTTTTCTTTTATTTTCTTTTTTAAATTCAAATAGCCTTATAAGTTCATATTAATAAATATAAATAATTACAATTTCTAAATACATGTGAATGAGATAAAACTAATGGCATGCACACAATTAAATTATAATTAAGAATGCTATTTTGTTTTATGTATGCAATCAAAGCTTTTGTTGAGAAAGAATTTTCTATTTTCACACACACATACATTAATTTCTTCTATAAATTTTTGTAGTTTCATATGCAAATTTGAAAAAATTTAAAAAAGAAATTGAAACAAAACACATGTAGTTCATGTGTACAAAAAAACAATGACATGCCACCCTGTGGCTCTTGTTGCGAAGGCTCTTATTTCAACTTAAGGTGGATGAGGATTTGTTGACTTTTGTTATTTTTTTAATTAACAACCTAGATTGATTCTCAAGAGAATATGCTCAACATATGCTTAGTCTTAATGCTTACCAATGGTTGTAGTGTGTTATGGAGTTTGTTAGGTTGCATTGACTTTTAATAAATTTAAAAAATTGGATTCGTGCCACGGTCCCCTGCCCACCAATTTCCTAGGGATTTGAGATTACCCCAATTCTAATAAGTTCATATTCTAATTAGATGGGGAAATTAATATAGTCATAGTCTGACCAGCCTCCAAATCTGCCTTGAAATCATGGAAATTTCGGCAAGGTTTTGATAAAATCAGGCAGGAATTTTTGTAAATTCAGGTTACGACTGTCAAACTTCAAGATTTTGGGTGCCCTAGAGGTTTTTGATAGAGTTGGATCCATTTCCACCATCAAAAACATTATTCAAGCACTACTACTGCGAGATTTTTTGAAAGTTTTTTGGTTAGATTTCGGCCATCTTTGAGCATCTGGCCATAGACAACTCCATTAATATATAACCAAATTTTATTTAGCAAAATTATACATTTTACAATAAGATGTGTAATTCCTTTTTTTCTCAAATTAAATTAGATTCACGCCACATGGCTCCCTACCCACCAACTTCCTAGGGATTTGAGATTATTCAAATTCTAATAAGTTCATATTCTAATTAAATGGAGAAATTAATATCTAAGGAAATTTTATTTAGCAATATGGTCCATTGTAAAATAAGATGTGTAATTCGTTTTTTTTCTCAAGTTAAAGTTGACCCATAACCTTTTTATACATGATTAATGAGGTAAATGTGTACATTGGTAAGACATTCTTCATGTTGCAATAGTTTTTTTTGTTATATTTATAAACCCTTCAATTATATCAACCACATTAATATTCTTAAGATAGTTATATTATTTATGTCATTAAGACTAATTTTGGTATAGTTATATTTTACAAACTAACAATCTGAAGCACTTGTGGTGCATTATATTATGATGTGGCATATTTTTGTTTAATTTTAGGCACACGATGGATTATAACAATCATGTAAAAGTAATAGGCAGCCTTATGATTATCTCATGAGAAATATGGTTATATTTCATATAAAGAATATACATGTTTTGGTCCATGAGGAACTCTCCACACAACAAGGTGTTGATTTCTTTCCCTATCGAGGGAAAATGGCCAACATTGAGAGAAAATTTGTGGGGAGCAAAAAATACTCTCCTTGTTTTTATAGAGGTAGTATTCCTCTTTTAATATATGGAACATTATTCTATATGTATTGTGATGAATGCAATGGGTGAATGCTAAATAACAAACCCCAACGAATCTTCTAATAAGGCTCTCATATAATATATTTAATCATTAAAGACACAAGAAGTTATATGAAAACAAATAATTTATATGTATTGGGGTTTGCCTTCCTCTTTAAATAATGTGAATCCATAATCAAGTATGACTTTGGAAGATGAAATAAAACTAGAAATATGGACAAGTCTGGAAAGAATTTTAAAAATTTTCATAGATTAGAACTAAACAATTTGCTAAAGCATCAATTGCACAAGAATCCAAAGATACATAACTATAAAGACGCATGTCTGCAATGTGAAACTTAAATAGCTCTTTGTGGGAGAAATTAACAAATCTCAAAATGACAAGTTTAACATTGTATAAATGAAACTGAAACAATATTTTACATGACAAATAGATAGACTATAATTACACTACATTTGCATTATTACAAGAAAGGATCTTTCTCTATTGGACCTGAAATACAATATGAAATGCTTGGAAGAAATGAGAAGACATAATCAAATTTAATCTTCATTTATTTTAGCATACATGGAAAAAATATTGGAAAGATAAATGTACAAGAATATATGACAGGGAAAGTTGAGTGACCGGTTCACAAGATCTTTTGGAAAGGCAAAAACTCGTCTTAAACAAAACTCCCAAACCCTTTTCTAAATGTGATTTTTTTCCTTTATAATCTTCACAAATGCTTGATAATTAGATTTTCCCTATTTTTTTTAACTAATTGAAGATCCATTTTGAAAATACGAAGTTAAGAATCCATCCTCCAAGCTAAGCCCTACTTTAGATATTTCATATTTCCCGTTTTATAATTTATTTAAAAATAATAATTTGGTGATAGGCCCAAAATATGTCACAACTCTTCTACTAATTATATGAGATGATATTGGTTGATGTAGCTCAGATAAGAGTTCTAGCCTCGAGTGGTGTCAATGAGGCTAGGAACAGAAGAGAAGAAAATATCTCCAAGCCCAAGTTATTATTTTGAATGAAAATGTCTTAATTAAATTAATTAATCACTTTGTAATTATTTTCCTAAGTTTTAAATTAGGGAAATAGATTAATTAATTAGTAATAATTTAGACATGGTTGATGGTGAGCGCTGGTATTACACCAAGAGTGTTGCAACTCCCAAGGGCTCCTCAACTCTATTTATCAACCTGGGGTTCGTTCAAACTTCGAGGTGACAGTGTTATATGCACAGTAGATGGAATTCCATTCATGCCAACCTCAACTAGGAAATTTGATTAACAGTGCTTGAAGACCATTCCTCCTACTGAATTAGAATGAAGACTAGCTAATCAAGGTGAAATTGAGACAAGAGATACACTACTGGAAAAAAGGAAACTACATTATCTTTCAATCAATCATCTAGATATCAAATCTACTTGTAGACAAGAAGCTAACCTACCAACTAATAACTCAAGATTCTATTTATCATCTATGTAGCTCACACTTGCATATCAATCAATGTTCTGTTTGTACCAACTTTGTGATAAAGGAACTAACGCTATTATGTTTTGCGTTAAAGGTAAAGGAGGGTTTGGGGTGGCCTAGGAGCTGCCCTTGATCATGGTGTCATAGTTGGGGTCAACTTCCTTCTAAACTAAGTCAAAATTGTAGCAAAGGTCAAAACTGGGGAAGAAACATGCTGCTACAGGTGTGCTACATGAGCTTGTTATAGGTGTGTTGTATTGTTACGGGAAGGATACTGAGAAGGTTTAGGAGTTAGAAATGATGGATTCAGGGTATGGAAAGGTGGATGGAGGTTGATGTAAATGAATGAAGGATAAACAAAGCCCCTAGCCAAGCTCAGAACCTTTTGAAGGTTTGTTTTTCACTAAGAGAGATGCTCACGGTGGTCTAGGAAAATGATCTCATGAACATAACATTTAGGATAGAATTTTGGATTAATAAGAGAAGGCGAGGAAGTCCAATATGGAGGTGGTGAAGGTGCCCTTGCCTACAAATCCAAACAACCCTACAATCATCACATGCATGTACCCATTTATCATTGACAAAATGAAACAACTAATAGTGGAAAATTTGAGTTGAATTTAAAGGTTATCTAATCTATGCAAAAACTTTGATCTAATCACTAAATAACCTCCTAAGCTACAACAAGCACATGGAAACAAGGTAACCAACATCAATATTCTTCCAAGAAATCATAAACATAATATTTTTTGGACTGTGGTTGTAAATCCTTCTATTCATGCTCCCATGAGAGAGATGAGGTAGAGGTTGCAACCACAGATTTTTGATGGATTATTCTCTAATGAAATGCAAGAAAATAATAAGCACTCTGAACTAAAAAGAGATACAAATACACAAGAGGGACTTAAGCCACTGGGGTTAGGCCCAAACCCAAGAGACTCAGCCCTCTGAAACTAACTCAATTTTGAATAAATAAGAAACTTATCATTATCATTGCATCAATGTCTAATACATCACATAGCAATCAAAAATAACAGTGCCAAGTATGTGAGCTCAATAGCTACCTAGCTGAAAACAAAATCGAATCCTAATGATATCTTTTACATGTTTATTTATACAAGAGGGTAGCTACTAGCAGCTCCCTAGAAAATAGGAATATTTGTCTCCCAAAAATCGAGAATGGTGGATCTTGTTCCTCATTAACTACAGTTGCTTGGTTTCCAATGACCTCATCTTTCTTGGTTGCCAATGACCTCGAGCTAATGAGTGAGAGTGTTGTGATATTGGGCTGATTGAAGAAGTTAAATAGGTGGATAACCCCCTAGAATCTCTCGTTGTTGTTTACTCTAAGCCCTTGCCTAGAAATCATCTAAAAAATGTTCCAATTCCTGAAACTAAACCATATTAGGCCACATGACATAGAAAATATCTTTTAACCTCCTCACTAAGAATAATATAACAAAAATTGTAAATAAATGTGAGAAAGGGATAGTTCTAAAGCAGGAGGATGGCATCATGACCCTTATAATATACCTATTGATGAGTCTCATCATCATTCCCTACTGAAATTGTTGCTTATCCTCTAAGCAACTCAGTCATATATGTGCATCTCTTTCATGGCCTTGGTGGCCTCCCTCACATCCCAGGGTTCCTTAGATGGTTTGCCTTCTTGGGGATAGAAACCTACATTCTTTTCTATTTATGTCCACTCTTTCTGCTCTTATGCTTCATCTCTTCCATCTTGTAGGCCTAGTAGCAAGGGTGGACTGAGCTTGAGTCCTATCCACTTAAATTTTAATCTTTTCATAATCCTCTTGTACATGGGTGTCCTTTCCAAGGCATTCCTTAGCCTTTAAAGAGAGTGTTATTCCCTGATCTGGAAGTTGTAGGGTAAGGCATGCCATCTCCTCTAGCAAGCTTGCAAGCTTTCTGTTCCCAACAAAATGAATGTGTCTTCAAAATGTAAGATGGATTTTTCCTGGTTGGAAGGGTATTTGGGTGCTAATTCAACATCATTGGAGATAATGCTATGATTGCTAATGACAGCCATTGGGCTCACTAGCTCTACCTTGATATATAATGGTTCCTTTTCCTCCATTTCCATGACTCTCTTCACTTCCTCAACTCTTGCCTCCTTATGATTGATCCAGGATGCTAAGGCCATCAATTGTGTATCCCCCAATCTTGCATTGGGATCCCAAAATTCATATCAGTCAGAGTGAGGTTGTGTATTTAAAACTTAGCCAACTTTTCTTTGTCCTCCATGCTAGCTTGGTTGCAGAATTCAATGAACTATTTGTAACCGTGAAAGGGTGTAGATCCATTTTGTGTTAATGTTTTGATTTGGAAATGCAACTACTTTTCCTTGATAAAGAGTGCATACGACTTGGATGGTTGCTTGCACTGTAATGCCTCCATGGAGAGGCTTTCCATGGTGGAAAGTTGAGTTTCTTTCTCCTGCAACTTCTCTTTCAACCACATATTTCATTCATGTCGCTGCTTCTTCATTATGGACTCCCTCATTCTTAGCTCACTTAATTCTTTGCTCATTTCAAGGACCTTTTCTTCCATGAGGCCCACATCCTATACCTTCTTAGACTTAGCAATTTGCATCCACTTGTGGGTTCTTCCTCTTCCTATTTCTAGCTCATAGAAAAGTGGAACTGCAAATTTTTGGGGAATAATCCTCCCTCCTTCAATGAATTTGTAGTAGGAGCTTAGGCCAAGTTATGGACTAGGCTACTGGAGCTCTGAGAAGTCCTTCTCAAATGTTTTTGGGGAGGATGCTACCTCCTATAGTTGTTGTTTCACTTTCTGCCCCTATAGCAACACTTTCTGCCCCTCTAGCAGCACATTATGCCCCTCCTGTAGCTCATTTTTCCCCTCCTATAGCTCATTTTGACCCTCCTATAGCATCATTTGTTCCTCCTGTAGCATACTTTGTCTCTCCTCTAGTTCCTTTTTTCTTCTAGTTGGAGGGTTGTTGGTGTCTTGGGTTGTTTGAAGGAGGTTGATCTATGGTGGGCCTCCTTACATATGATATAAGAGTCTTTGTTGTGGGTTTTAGAGAGGTGACCTCTTTAGTTTTTCATTTAGTTGGCCCTGCCTCCTCTTTCTTGCTTAGGGACTCCTCAATTGTGATGGGGACCTTTATGGGATTTTGTGGCCTCCCTTGCATGATCTTTTAGTGCTTTTCCTGGTCTTAAAATATAGGGGGGATTGCCTTTGTCTCTTCTCTTTAGGTTTGGTTGGGGTGCTTAAGGTAGCTAAAGTTGCAGCTACCTCTTGTTCATTGGTTCCTGCAGACAAACTTCTTTGTTTTGGGGGTATCTTTTTTTCTTCAGGTTCAATAGTCTTCTTAGGACTTGATTTTTCCTGTTTCTCCCTCTCTTCTTTTTTATCTTGTTCTTCTCCTACCTCTTCCTCTGGTTCTTCTTCCTCCTCTGTCTTCATCTCTGCTTCTTCTACTATCCTTTCTTATTCTATTTCTCTTTCCTTTTATTCTGACCTTGCTACTTCTTCCTCTTTTTTCCTTGCCCCTTCTTCTTCTTCCTCTATTTTTCCCTCTCTTCCCCCCCCACTAGAGGTTGGGGTCTCACCTGGTGTGAAGGTTTGTGTCTCAATGAGGATTTCTCTATCCATGTCTATGAATTAGGACCAAAGGGCAAGGATTCTTAAATTTCTCAAAGCATCCATCACTATCAGTTTAATGAGGCCATGGTGTTGGTGTTTTCCTCTCTCACTTTTTTACTCATGTCCCCGATGGACTGCATAAGGAAGTATGTCATACTAAGTCTTTGAGAAAGAGGTGATTATGCCTGGAACATGAGTTCATGAAGTAATCTAAAGTGGTAAGCATATACCACACTCATTCTTCCCTCACAAGATATGAATTTCAGAAGAATATGGTAGCCCACCTCATCCCAAGGATAAGGTAGGCTCTCCCTCCTAACACCATTCTTTTCCTCAACGGGATTTTCATTGGTAGTGAAGAAATCATTTTAGTAGTGACATTTGTGGCTTTTTCTTCTCTAATCCACTCGATTCCTACAGGTAGGGTTGTTACTCCACTAATTATTCCAGGGTTGAGAGAGATAGCAAACCCCCTCACCACAGTGGTGCCATTGTCCTTTATTTGTGAATTCAGATCCATGGAAAATTGAAAGGAAAGGTCATCATCATACCCTTTCAACAACTCAAAGAATCCTAGCCACTAGTGTCTTCTAAAAATTTCTACCACATGAGGGTGTAGGTGGATTCTCTTGGTATCTGAGGGTTCCCTTCTTTTAAACCCTCCCCCCATATCTTCTCTATGTTCTTAATTAAGTGAGGGAGAGATAATTCTTCTATAGATTTAGTGTGTAATTAAGTGGCAACAGAGAGTTAAAAATTCCTTGTTAACAACAATTTCCTACGTTCCCATTACTCTACTACTCGAAAAGACGTTTTAATTTCACAATTAGACTCCCACTACCTGTAGAATTTGAAGTGAAATTTGCATATAATCTGATGGATGGATGAAGGATATGGTGGCACTTACTTTTTGTCAAGTAGTCTAGGATGAAGGTGGTAATTTGGAGATCAATTCGAACCTCTCTCGCTTTCCTCCATCTTCTCAACCTTCCTATAGCAGTCTCTCGGCCCTCCTGTAGCAGTTGCAAGCTTGCCTGTAGCTCCATCCTGTAGAAATTGCATAATGGGGTTCGAAACTCCTCGATGGCACCCTAAGATTGTACTCTCCCTAAGTATTTTTTAACTGAGTGATTATGAAAAATAAATCGAGCCCAAGTACATAATATTCCATTTTTGCTTTAGTCTTGGAGAGTTGTGGTGACCTGGAAGTCACACAAGGTTTCCTCTTTTGGACCATTGTCCCCACCTTGAGTAATTATTTATCCTCTTCTTCTAATCACCACCCACTATTTGTGATCCAAACTCGGGTGATGTGACATTTCCATGTTGCATGAGTGCTTACCATCACTTTTAGTTTACTAGCCGAGGGTGGCCAAGTTAAATGGCCACCTCCAACTTATTAAAACATCCCCTCTTGACATTTTTACATTTTTCATTATTCACACAAAGGGAGGAGGTAAGATTTTTCCATACCTATGCCTACCTCATGATCAAACTGTTGCAGGAATTTTCATGTTGGAGCTGGACCATATCACTGGCATCAAGGGAGTTGGCTTACTGGCTTGTTTCCTATGTATTTCTTCATTTCTTCTCACGATACTTGACTATTGTGTTTTCTATGTGTGTAGGTACCTTGTTGATGTTCAAGTTGCTACTGTTGGTGGAGAGTCCTCCTAGGAATGATATAACTGCTTTAGAGTGGTATCATAAGTTTCCATCACCCCCCTACTCATGAGAGAAAATATGTTTAGTTCTTTATGTGATGTGTGCACAGGCTGCTACAGGAGGAGGTTTTCTTCCTGTAATAGTGCTTTCCTTTTCCTCTGGGGTCTTCAATCTGCATGGGGGTGAGGAGAGAAGTTGTACAAAGTCCTGAGGACAATTATAGGACCATGAGGGAGTAGTGTAGACTTGTAGAAATGAAGATAATGGATTTTGTGTGCTTTTAAAAAAAATAACAGAGGTAAGACAGAGTGGAGGAATTGAGTGAATTTTTTTATGAAATGAGGTGGATGAGTGATAGATTGATGATGGACCATGATGGGGAACCTTCTTTATCATTTTCAAGGTCATAGGGTCCCTTCTGGGTTGTCCTTGTCCTCAGATCTCCCTCTTGTAGCTTTTAAGAACCCTCTTGTAACACTACAAGACCTTGTAGCAATTACAAGTCCTTCCTATAACAGTCCAAAGAGGGGGTGAAACTTGAATTTTGGGCTAATGGGATGGTGAAGAGAGGTGATCACATGAGTGGAGATTATGGATAGGAAGTGTATGGATGGAAGAATGAAAGAAATCTTGAGAATTTTGGCCCTGTAGCCGTGGTATCTAACCCTGTATATAATCCTGCAAAATGACAAAAAGGTCAACAGACATGGTAAAAATCCTTTTCTTGTGTCTCTTTTTTATTATTATTATTTTTTCCTTTTTCTTGAGACAAACATGTTTCCTCAGAGGAGTTTTCAACCTCTATGTGCCTCAAGAGAGGTTTTCACCTAGGGATCTTTATTATTTTTTCTTCTCTTTTTCTGCTCCTGGGCTACCTCAGAGAGGTTTTCAACCCAGTAGTTGGCCTCAGATGCCTCATAAAGGTTTTCATTCAGGCCTTTTTTCCTTTTTTTTTCTTTCTTTTCAACAAAAAATATCTAAGAGTGTTGTGGACTGGGAGTTATGACACTCCCAATCACATTGACTTCTATGTTGATCGTACTGATGAAATATTCCTTAGGCATAGGTTTCATGTATAACTTCGGCCTATAACCATTGACAAGCAAGGGGATCCCTTCCTCATTAATGGTCCTGATTTAAACAGCTCCATTTTCATGACATTTTTCTATCAGCTATTGGCCTAACCATCTTGTCATCAATATTCCTTTAAAATCTTTGAGCCTAGAATCATATAATAATTTTCAATCCCCTTCTTGAAAAACCTTTTCCTTGATATGCTTATCATTCCAGACCTTCCTTTGCAATTATATAACTTTGGTGTGGAGGAGGGCCTGCATTTTGAACTCATCCAAGCCATTCAATTAGAGCAACCTCTCCTGTTGTTCTTTGGTCACATCTAAGCCCAATTGGGCTGCCATTCTCAAAGTATTATACTCAAACTCAATAGAAAGCAAATCTTTCTTCCTCTATACTAGATCATATGGAGTGAACCCAGTAGTTGTCTTCAAAGTGGTGTTATAGGCCCAAGTGACCTCCACTAATCTGTCTTACTCACAACCTTGGTGAGGATGCTCTCCAATGCCCTATTTGAAACCTCTAATTCCCATTTTTCTGAGGGTGATAGGCAGTAGTGTAGGTTTTAACCCTGTACAGAAATTACCTGCATACGAATTCTAAAACACAAAAAATAAACAATGTGAGAGCATAACACATAAAACACATATACAAAGAGATTTTCCTCTGGATCGCAAAACCACGACTACCAGCTTGATTTTTCATTATGTTCCTTTCAATGTTACAATACATATTTATACATGCCGAAGCATCCAATACTATGGACCGAAAACCATTGCGTCCAAAAACAAAATTTTCTAGGGCGCTACCCTGGACCCCATAAAGGGGGGCTACTTGCACCCCTCAAACCCCTTGTGACCCCTGCTACACAATCAGTGCAACGAAGGGGGGGGGGGGGGGGGGGGGTGGGTGGTGGCTCTACCCCTCCTCTAACCCCCTGGTTAACTAACGTGGGTAGTCGTGGAAAGAATATAACACAACCCAACAAGTAGATATTTTGTGTTTGATATTATGCTTCCTTAGGATATTCTCAATCAGATGTGATGTGAATTGAACCCCCTAATCGGTGACTATCTCCCTTGGGAAAAAAAAATTGTAGAAAATATTTTCCCTTAAGAACCCATCCACTTTCTCCTCTATTTCTTCTTTTACAACCTTTGTCTCAGCCCACTTTGTCAAGTAACCAGTGCACACAATAATTTACTTTCTTTGCCTTGATGGTGGATCAATTAGCCCAATGAAATCCATGCATCAATTGTCAAATGGATCTAAGGTCACTTGAGGTTATAGAGGCATTTCATCCCTGGGTGTGGTTTTTCCCATCCTATGGCACTGATTACATTTGTTGGTATACCTTCTTGCATCTTAGTGGAGAGTGGGCCAATAGTAGCCAGCTTGTAAAGCTTTGAAATTTGTTATCTTGGCAGAAAAATGATCCCCACAAGGCCCATAATGGAAGGTTGAGAGGATGTCAAAGAATTCCTCTTCCCTGACACATCTCCTTAAAATATGATTTGTTCCCATCTTGAAAAGATTTCCCCCAATCCAAATGAAAGGGGCACTTTTCGTTATAATTCTGCTCTTCTTCCTAGATGACAGATTTGGAGGAAATATCCCAGCAACTAGGTAGTTGGATATGTTAGTAAACCAGGGAGAGAGTATTGACATAGAAAATAGGTTCTCATCTGGAAGTTGATCATCGACCATCCCTTCATCACCTGTAGGCAAAGTAAGCCTAGACAAAAAATCTGCAACTACATTTTCTTTTCCTGGTTTGTCCATGATAGTTAAATCAAATTGTTATAACAATAACAACCATCTAATGATTCTAGAATTCACATCTAGCTTATCCATGAAATATTTAATAAATGTATGATCATTATGCACAAAAGTTTGGTATCCAGTGATGTAGTGCCTAAATTTTGTTTGAGTGTACAACATCTAATAGCTCTTTTCAGTGGCATTGTAGTTCTGTTGGGTGTGGAGCCTGATTATCTTCTGTATTCAAAGGTATCACTGCATCAAACCCCTATTCATAATGGGGTAGCAAAGCCGCCCATAAAATATACGCTACAGGGGGGGTCCGGGGGGGAGGGGGCGCTGCGACCTTTAGGAGCACCCCCCGGCAGGGGACTGGGGGCAGTGCCCCTGAAGCTAAAAATAGATGTAAAATTGCCTCGTTAAATGTTGTAATTCCGTAGTCAATCTAGGCCATTCATTAGGCAGAGATCTGACAGTAGAAGTTATGTTTAATTTAGGGTTTTTTCCTAGAAGGAAAGCCCTCGCTATATATGATGGAATTGTATTGCGTCTATGAATATCTGTATTCTGAGTGAGGAAGAGAGAGGAGATTGAGAGCGAAGAGGGAATTACAGCGGATTTGTTGTAGGTTGTATCTCTTCAGTTTGCTGGATAATATAAAAGGAACGGCTGGCTGTTTCTCTGTGGACATAGCCCAAACTGGGTGAACCACATATATCTGTGTCTGTCTTGTTTTATGTGTTTTCTCTGTTTATATTCCTGCAATATTTTATGTGTTTCATTGCTCTGTAATATATAATTTTCTAACAACTGGTATCAAAGCCGAAGGTGTATTTGGCTGATAAACTCGCCAGAGAGAAGGGTTCCTAGTTCGAGTGGGACCAATGGCAGAAGATGGTAGGTTTAAGGTCAAAAAATTTAACGGCTAAAAACTACCAACTGTGGAAGATGCAGATGGAAGATTATTTGTACCAAAGAGATATGTACCAACCATTGAGCGGGAAGGAAAAGAAGTCGACGAGTATGATAGGCACAAGATGGGATATTCTTGACAAAAAAGCACTTGGAACAATACGATTGTTCCTAGCAGGGTTGGTAGTGTTTAATATTTCAAAGGAAACGACAAAAGAGGGTTTAATGTTGACTTTGGCCAAACTATATGAAAATATCTCAGCCTCAAATAAGGTATTTATTATGAAGCATTTATTTAATCTGAAGATGTCAGAAGGTAGATCTATTGCTGATTATTTAAATGAATTTAATACAGTTACCAATCAATTAAGTTCTGTAGGGGTAACTTTTGATGATGAAGTTAGGGCTCTATTATTTCTGTGCTCATTTCCAGAAAGTTGGAATGGTTTA
>APFE030103569.1:0-28342 GCA_000404065.3 Pinus taeda | reverse complement strand
ACTTGTTTGATGTATATGTATGTGAGCTATTTAAAATTGTGTGTAACTTGTTTTGGCATTATTCCTTAAATTGTGTGTGAGATGTTACCAATGGTTGTTTGTTTAGGATTGTATATTGATCTAAATTCTCTATGTACCTTAAATGTTTACTTCTTTGATGTATATGTATGTGTGCTTTGAAAAATTGTGTGTAAGTTGTTTTAGCAATGTTTGTTTGATTGATTGGATTTGTACTTTAAATGTTTGCTTGTTTGGTGTATATGTATGTGTGCTTTGAAAAATTGTGTGTAAGTTGTTTTGGCATTGTGACTTAAATTGTATGTGCACCTTAAATGTTTACTTCTTTGATGTATATGAATGCGTGTTATGAAAAATTGTGTAGTTGTTTTGGCATTGTTCCTTACATTGTGTGTGAGATTTTAGCAATGGTTGTTTATTTAGGATTGTATATTGATCTAAATTGTATGTGTACCTTAAATGTTTACTTGTTTGATGTATATGTATGTGTGCTATGAAAATTTGTGTGAGATTTTAGCAATAGTTGTTTGTTTAGGATTGCATATTGATCTAAATTGTATGTGTACCTTAAATGTTTACTTGTTTGATGTATATGTATGTGTGCTATAAAAATTTGTGTGAGATTTTAGCAATGGTTGTTTGTTTAGGATTGCATATTGATCTAAATTGTATGTGTATCTTAAATGTTTACTTGTTTGATGTATATGTATGTGTGCTTAAAAATTGTGTGTGAGATTTTAGCAATGGTTGTTTGTTTGGGATTGTATATTGATCTGAAATTGTATGTGTACCTTGAATGTTTACTTGTTTGATGCATTTGTATGTGTGCTTTGAAATTGTGTGAGAGATTTTAGCAATGGTTGTTTGTTTAGGATTGTATATTGATTTGAAATTGTAGGTGTACCTTAAATGTTTACTTGTTTGATGCTTATGTATGTGTATTTTGAACAAATGTGTGCAAATTCTTTTGGCATTGTTCCTTTGTTTGATTGATTGTTTACTTTTTGATGTGTGCCTTGAAATTGTGTGAGATTTTAGCAATAGTTGTTTATTTAGGAATAATGTTTGTTAATTTTAACTTTTCTTAATTGAAATTGTATGTTGTGTTACATATTTGAAATTCTTTGTGCATGTATGTGGGAGGTATTGACTTCAATTTGTATGATGTTGATTTGCTTTTAATATATATATAGATATATATATATTATTATATTATATTATTATAATATATATATATATACATTATATTATTATATATATATATTATATATATATATAATATATATATATATTAGGTTTTTTTTATAATATTATATTTTTTTAAGACTTCATATTTTTTTTTACTTTATTTTTTTTATTTTCAATTTTGATATTACACTATTTTAATTTATTTTTAATTAAAAACCCAAACATAAAAATTTAGATTAATAATAATATAATCTAATAAATTTCATAAAAATAATATTAAATGTTATTAATGTATATTATTTTCAAAATCAACATATTAAAAAGAAGACTCGCTTTCCATTGCATGTTACACCAATTTAAGAACATTATTATTTTAAAAAAATTTACCAACTCAATATTAAAAAACCACAATCATCAAACATATTAAATAAATATAATAAAATTACTTAATAATTTAATATATTAAAAAAGACATAATAAAATTATTTTGGCAGGTTGATATGTTAAAAACTCATATCAACAAAGCACAGTTTTTGGAGCAAATTAGCTTCCATTATTTTGGCATGTTGATATGTTGAAAACCCATATCAACAATGCATAGTTTTTGGGGCAAATTAGCTTCCACCTTCCCGTGGTTGACCCTGTTAGTAGAGATGATTAGGATCTCGAAGCAAAGAGAAGCTATTCTATTTTTAATCAACATTATAATCAATATGAATAAAAAACAATTTTAATGGACAATATGTATACCAACCATAAACTTAGATAAATAAATATTTATAAACTTTAAGAATAAAATAATTTCAAAATAAACCTAAATAAATAAATAATAATGAGAAATTTAAATATATTCCAAATTTAATATTAAAAATACTCATTATTACACATTCAATTTTCACCTACCACGAACCTATCAAAATTTAATATTAAAAATATTCATTAAAAAGAATCAATTACATATTAAAAAACAATTTTAATGGACAATATGTATACCAACCACAAACTCAAATAAGTAAATATAAAAAACCTTTACAACAATTAAACTAATTCAATTTTAATAAAATCAGTCTTATCAATTTAATAAAATAGCTTTTTATCTATGTAAAAAAAATGTTATTAAACATGAAAAACCTTTAAAACAATTAAACTAATTCAATTTTAATTAAACTAATCCAAACAACTTTAATATTAAATTATATTGTATTTTAAATAAAATAAATATAACATAATTTTTAATAATATAATTCACAAATTAATATAATAAAATTAAAACACTTATTCAAATTACTTAATAAATCAACTATTATCTTTAATCAAGTTTAATCCCAGGCAAGTTTAATGTTAATAAATGTATATTGATTACAATAATTGAATTTCAATAAATGACCTATTAATCAAATTTAATCCAAAACAAGTTTAATGTTGACTAATTCAATTTTAATAAAATCAGTCTTATCAATTTAATAAAACAACTTTTTATCTATGTGAAAAAAATGATATTGAACATGGAAAACTTTTAAAACAATTAAACTAATTCAATTTTAATTAAACTAATCCAAACAAATTTAATATTAAATTATATTGTATTTTAAATAAAATAAATATAACATAATTTTTAATAATATAATTCACAAATTAATATAATAAAATTAAAACACTTATTCAAATTACTTAATAAATCAACTATTATCTTTAATCAAGTTTAATCCCAGGCACGTTTAATGTTAATAAATGTACATTGATTACAATAATTGAATTTCAATAAATGACCTATTGATCAAATTTAATCCAAAACAAGTTTAATGTTAAAAATATACAAAGCAAGTTTAATGTTAAAAATAGAGATAAGATGGGATCATACACTTCCTATCTATACTATATCTATATCTATTTAAATAAATATATACCAACCATAAACTTAGATAAATAAATATATTTAAAAAAGAAAAAAAAATAATAAACAATATATCCCAACCACAAACCCAAATAAATAAATATTAAAAAACCTTTAAAACAGTTAAACTAATTAAATTTTAATAAATTAGTCCTATCAATTTAATAAAATAGCTTTTTATCTATGTAAAAAAAATGATATTAAACATGAAAAACCTTCAAAACAATTAAACTAATTCGATTTTAATTACACTAATCGAAACAACTTTAATATTAAATTATATTGTATTTTAAATAAAATAAATATAACATCATTTTTAATAATATAATTCACAAATTAATATATTAAAATTAAAACACTTTTTCAAATCACCTATTATCTTTAATCAAATTTAATCCAAAACAAGTTTAATATTAAAAATATACAAAGCAAGTTTAATATTAAAAATAGAGATACGATGGAATCATATTGGAAAACTGGAAATCAAAATCTATATCTATTTAAATAAATATTGATCACACTTACTGAATGTAAATAAATGGACATTGATCACAATAATTGAATTTCAATAAATCACCTACCTATTGAATTAAATGTACATTGATCACAATAATTGAATTTCAATAAATCACCTACCTATTGGATTAAATGTACATTGATCACAATAATTGAATTTCAATAAATCACCTACATATTATCTTTAATCCAAGGGAAATTTAATGTTATAAATATGTTATAAATAGACATAGAATGGAATCATATTGTAAGTCTCAAATACCATTTTTTTACTGAAAAAAGCATGTCAATAAAAAAAAAGTATCAATAATAAACAAGCTCATTCCAAAGACCATGTCTGATTAAGAAATGTACATTGATCACCGCCTACTAATTCATCTTTAATCCGAGCCATTTTTAATCATAATCCAAATACACATGGAATCATATTATAGGTTTGTCTCATGGATCAGAAAACAAGTCTTAAATTTACTTATAAAAATGTTCCATTCCCTCCATAATTTAATATTTGATCCTTCCTTTTAACCTGCATTATAAAAGGACAAATGCAAATTAAAACTTCCATATTAAAATTTTCATTCTGTCATATATAAATTAAAATACACTAAAAGACGTATACGCCAATAAAATATTTAAAAATATTTAACAAATTATCATAGATTTAATTAATATCTTACCAATTATGACCTCCCCAATGAAACTAAATAGTAATCAAAACTTTTCAAGCGAGTTAAAAGTGAAGAAACACAAAAGATATATCATGCAACTATATGAAATGTATGAAAAGCCCTCCCACACTAAACCACTGACTAGAATACTCGTAAAAAAAAAAAATTAGTTGATCCCCTTGCTCCTAGCAAATCCAAATCCAAAACCAAATCCATTCATGCATCCATAAATTTGGAAATAATATAATTGGACATGAAAATAACAAAGATAAAACAACTCAATTTATATTATAGAGAAATATAACATAAATAAATGCATAATTTCGAGAAATATAAATACAACATTATCAATTCATAAAGTGCACAAAATATAGGTACGTCATTAATTATTTTGGCTTTGAAACTCTTGTTAGAGCAAGTGTTGAGTTTGAGAGAATGTGATCCTTGGTTGGTTGAATAATTACACAATTATATCTATGGCCTACAATAAAAAATATCATTTATTAATGTTTATAGCGGAATGTTCCTTAACAAGTGTTGAGTTTGAGAGAATGTAATCCTTGGTTGGTTGAATAATTACACAATTATATCTATGGCCTACAATAAAAAATATCATTTATTAATGTTTATAGCGGAATGTTCCTTAAATATTTGTTCCAAAGTTGTAATCCATCAAGGGTGGACTCAATGTCGCTACAGGGGTGCTTTGTAAATTAGTGATTCAAAATCTAATTCAAAGCATGTGAATTCAAAATCTAATTCAAGGTATGTGAACTTTGCACCCATCCTAAGATTTCTTCCTAAAAGACTCAACACTCAACCCATATGTCACCCATATTGCATGAAATCACCTTGCAACCCTTGAACCATTCACTTTTCAATTGAAACAATTTGCCACCTACGGAGGTGGATTTGCACCCATCCCTAAGATTTCTTCCTAAACCATTCATTTTTCAATTGAAAAAATTGACCACCTATGCTACCTTGTAGAGGTGGATTTCCTTGGCCTCCGAATGAAGTTATGGCTTTTTCCCTGGCCTACCAATGAAGTTATGGCTGGAGTTATGGCTTTTTCCTTGGCCTACCAATGAAGTTATGGCTTTCTCTACAGTAATGGGTTATGGCTTTCTCTACAGTAGATTACATTCCCTTTGAGGCACGTGTTCATCAAAGTTCATAACATCACTTATCCCAAAATCTATCATAGGTTTAGTGCAACGAAACCGGCTACCACTTGGTCATTCCTCAATGAAGGTAGCCGATGAAGCTACTTTTAGTGACATGAATTATGGAGCTAGTGATTGGAAAGCACACTCTCTCTAGCACCCCACCCACATAGAGTGGAAGTAGTGTCAGGAAGAGACTCCAATTCTTATTGATTGAACTCATCCCCTACAATTAATTCCATCCCAAAGCAGAGATTACAAGTTTGGAAATATTTTTACAACCTAACACTATACTCAACACAACCTACACTTTCCTTGTTGTCTCTGATGTGATTATGGCGACAAGAGCTTGCCTCAACTCTTTCCCTGCAATGGGAATTGCCATGGGATGATGGGGATATGTTCCCATCATTCTCTTTCCTTGACGATTTCGACAATGTCTCAGATGAATCTGACACCTTCGAGCATTCTCCTTCGATGTATCCCAAGCCACCAAATTTAGGTCTCTGCTCAACCTCGAATGGTTGAGTTATGCCTTGGTTATTAACACCAAGTTCTTTTTCCTCCTTGTACCTCATCTTGGTAAGGAGCCTCATGTTTGTCCCTGTGATTGGTATCTCCACATCTCCAATAGAAATCATACTATGTGAAGATGAAACCGAAAGGAAATCAACATCTTTTACCTCCTTTGTCGATTTGGAAAGAACTGATGAGGGCATCTCATCATCTGTTGTTGATGGTTCGCTAGTTATCGTGGCGCATTCCCCAACTTCGTTTCTGACATACCCAAGTCCTACCTGTCGGGGTAATTCTTTTACTTTAATGGGTTTGACAATGCATTGGCCATTAATGCCCAGGCCTTTTCCTTCATTTTTCTTCAACAGTTTGGAGCCAATTCCTATGGTATGATTTTCAAAAATAGTGAAATCATCATCAAGAAACATACATGAAGATAGAGAACTACCTTTTACGTCACATGGGTTATGTTGCGGCTTTTCCAAGGCCTCGTCCTTAGCTTGCAGTTGTCGTAGAAAATTATGTTCTCCTCTTTTTCTTCATGTAAAAGCACCTTCAATTCAGCATTCTCTGTTTGAAGATTCTGGTTGTTGTGCTTCAGTTCTTCCAAGGTCTCTTTCATGGCTCGCAACTGAAGCTGCAATCACTCCTTTTCCTCTGTCTCTTTTTGTAGAGCTTCATACATCATTTCCACCCTTTTGGAAATTCTGAGCATGGTCTCGTACATCGCTTTCTCATCCTCTTTTTCTGCACGTTCCATTGGTCACGCTTGCAATTCACATCCACGCAAAGACCACTTTGATACTAAACTTGATCCGAGTTGACTCAACTCCCGGATTTAACCAAGATCTTTTACTTTCGTGATGTGATTATAATTGTGTTTAAAATAGCATAATTGAACATAAATGTATGCTGTAAAGAAGAAGGAACATGACAATCATCAACAACATAAAATAACAAGACGTTGATAACGGAGTTCATCTAGGAGGGACTACGTCTCCAGGCCCCGGTGTCAAGATGGTGTAGGCCGCTGCATTAAGTGTTGTCAATAGTGATGATGTACATAGGTGGTGACGTTGCTATCATACAAGGAAAATTCCCTCATGCAATAGGGGCTCCAAGAGATGTTCCACTGCAGGAACTCTCATTCAAAAATGACTCATATCAGTATGACCTAAACTCATGCATGATGACCTAAACTCATGCATGATGATAATGAGCATCCCGCCAACATGGCATAAAAGGGATCTCAATGCAAACATACATGGCGACACATGAGTATCCCGTCAACATAAACAAAGGGATCTCAAACAAAAACAAGACGAATCATGACAACAAGTACACCCCACATATGATTCCGCATCACATCAAGCAGGAATCATGAAACCAGTAAGAAAACAAGATCCCACATCAAACATCAAACAGGGATTGGTGCAACATAATGCATAGCAAAAAGAAGTACATGAACACACTGCATATACCTCACATCCTGGGGCTATCTGAAGAAAAGGATGTCAAACTACTGAAGCTGGCCATACCATCAATCTCCTGGTGTCGAATCTCATAGAAATGGTTGTTCGCACATGAATTTTGACACCTGTACTCCAATTTGAAAAGTGGCCGAAAAATGAAATGAGAAAATGGAAAATCTAAATGCACCATCAGATTTGTGGCGTCGAATAAGGTAAAATAAACTGTCAAATTTCTGAATTCTGAGAAAGTGGAAATCTGGGGCTTAAGTAATCTTTTAGATTCCCCCTATATTCCTCAAAGATTCCCTCTTCCGGGTCATCTGAAGATCTGTTGCTCAGATCAAGAAACTGATTGCACCATCAGGTTCGTGTCACTGGGAAGTGTAAGATCAACATAAAATTTGTCCAATTTGGACACTGACAAAATTTCACCCTGCTGGAAATTGGCTCAATCATGGTTCCACCTATGTTTCTCCAGGATCATGGTTCCACTTGCAAAAATTAATAAAAAAATTCATGTCTCGAAAACTGTGCCACATCCTGCATTTTTTCCCTGAGCGCACTATGGAAATGAGTTTCAATATAAGTTCCTTGGCGAATAAATCAATGAATACGTTGTTGGCTTATTGGTTAAGTCGACATATTAGGCATGCGAAGGTCGGGGGATCAAATCCTGATCCCTCCAAAATTACACGCATTTTTTTTGGGCGCATTGTATGAGGGCGCATTAAATAGCGGAGGTTAAAGTTTG
This sequence comes from Pinus taeda, assembly GCA_000404065.3. Lineage (NCBI taxonomy): Eukaryota > Viridiplantae > Streptophyta > Pinopsida > Pinales > Pinaceae > Pinus > Pinus taeda. The sequence continues at coordinate 20,153 of APFE030103569.1, read as the reverse complement.
GTTGGCGTATTAATTCGTTTTTGGGTTGGTGGTATTATATGGAGCTGTTACATTTTAAATGGATGTTGTATAATATGGTGGTGTATGAGGGTGCCCGAGAGGCAAGCCGACCACCCCGGCCACGCGGGTTCAAGCCCCACGATCCTCGGTTCATACATGGCACATGTTTTTAGTATGGTGGGGCGTGGGTTGGGTCCACTGAAGGTGGCTCGCTCACAACCCAAATGTGTTATATTTAATGCGGGAGTTGGTTGGAGGGCTTGGTGAGGTAATGGCCGCTGAGCCACATTTAAACTTAAATTATGTTATGTGGTTGCGGGAGGGCCGGCAGGGGTCATGGCCTGTCGGCCCCATAAAAATTTTGATTTTTATTGTAATATAGTTTGGGGTGGCGGGGGTGGTGGCCCGCCACCTCATTTGTGGCCCACCACCTCATATATATATATACATATTATAATAATGTATTTTTCCAAACTTTCCCAATATAAGGGGTATTGGGCGATTTAAAGAGGCCACAATTTCGCTTGTTTTCGGGAGCCAGGTTCCCATGCTGGTTGACGGTGAATTTGTAGGACCATTAAACCTGGACCACAACCCAACTTTAATCAAAACTTTGACTGGATCGTTCTCCCTCATACAAGCTTGGATTGATGAATCGTTCACACTGTTATGATGAGGACGACAAGATCTACGCTCTGGTCCCGATTCGAAAGCATTTTGATCACTTTGACTTTTGAGATTTCATAAGCCTTCTTTGTCCTGTGTGAGTCCCTGGAGCCACCTAGATCAGCAAGTGCGTCAACTTAGAGTTAGTAATGATTTCTTGCTCGTTGCAACTTGTTTTCCATTGTGCTTTAAACACTTGTGTAGGTCGATGGTTTCAAGGCCCACTCAAAGACACATTCTTTTGGCCCCCTTTTATTCTTCCTCCCTCGGACCTTCCCCCCTAATCTGTCTTCCCTCTACCATAATTAGCTCTGGTTGTCTGTCCTGCCATCGTACTACGATGTTTTTCTTGGGATCATCCACCATCGTTGTTGTGCCACCTTTCAATGTCACTATCTAGATTTTCCTAATTCCACTTATGGTTTTAGCAAATGCTTGTTATATGTTTCCTTGATGTTGTCTTTTGGTGGACACCATCTTTGGTTGGCTATGTTTTTATCCCCCATACCATGTGTGGAAATTTCATCGTTTCCTCTTTGAAGGTACCTACGATGATGGTTTTAATAGGCATAGCCCTTACCTGGCGTGGCTCTTCCCCTGTCCTTTTTTCTTTCTCTATCTTCCTTTTTTTTGTTCCCCCATTCCCCATGCCTCGTCGGAGGGCACGAGTTCGAAGGGGTGCTTTATTCTACCAAGAGAGGGCCCACAGGGGAAACAACCACATGCACCATCGGTTGGAGGACTTTGCATCAAGTTACCATGAACTCACTCCAAGTCATATCCAAGATCAACTCACATGTGCTAAATAAGAAGATTCTTTGCAAAGACATCCCCTCTCTGACATGGAGGTTCTCACCGAATGGACCGCATGGGTTCTAGACATAAGTCACAAAAGAGGTTGTTTTAACCAATACATGCAAACAACGGATCTTAATTGGAAGATGAAAATTATTCTAGGTTGCACACTCCTGGATAGACATGAGCATCAAACAAATATTCTCCACTCCCTTGAGCACCTACAGTAGCACTTGAGGGACTTGGGTCAGAGAATGGAGAGAATCGAATAGCATCTTGGTATCTGCCCCTCAACAGGGAAACCATATGAGGGCTCTGAGGAACACATCTATGTTACAGGTTTTAAGTCAAATTTCTTTCCCTAGATATTGATTATGTCTATGTGTTATGATCCCTATGTTGTATACTTTGTGTTGCAACGATGTTTTGGACAGTGTGTATGTTTTTCTATGTTTACTTTTGGATCACCTAGTACTCAGATGACCCTGTCCTCCTTGCAGAGAGTAAATTTTTAGATATTGTCAGGTCTCCCTAGTGAGATACTAATTTAAGAAGTTTCATTTTCTCTTGTATTCTCTTGTTTTTGAAGGAATATAACTATTTATAAACTAGGGAACATATTGTAATTAAGTACTCAACCATTCAAGTCAAAGGATCTTAGCTTAAGTGGTTTGGTGAATAATTTGTTTCCCCATATGCATGGGTTCAAGTCTTAGAGACACGTTGTAAATGGCTTGCTTGTGGCATTTAAGAAATAATTGTATCTAGTGTAATAGAGGTAGTCGATCTTTCAAAGTTGCCAACTTTGTAGAACATCTCGTGTTGGTTTAAAAACAAAATACTCAATTGCTCAAGATAGATCATCGGGCTTATACATATAAGAGTCACAAATGTGGTTTGTAAGGTGATGATCTAAATGTCTCTCTATTTTTTCTACACAACTATCATCAATGGTTATGCGCAATGGATCTTATGGAGAATAATTCTTCTCTATTCAATACCATTTGTAATCTTATTATAATAGGAATTAGGTATTATTATTCATTATAAAACTTTCTATCATGGAAATGTTTCCCTCTTGATAGCAAAATCAATTATTTTTTTTTGGTTAGAGTTAGGGTTCCTCAAGGTTGGGGATACTAATTTCTTTTGGCTTGTCTATTATGAAATAATTGAGATTTTTTTTAAATACCCATAGAAATCCCTACCTCTTAAATGAAATCTATATTTTAATATAGGGTTTTATTGAAATCATTCAACAATGTAAAATTCATCTTCCATAGTGAGTAAAATCTTAGGTTCAAAAATTGTAATTGGAAGTTAACCTTAGAGCATTGTCTTCACTTTTGAACTACCGGGATGATTACTTTGTCAATTTATGTCACATGAACTCTAATATGTAATGAAAATAACCTATATGATCAACGAAGATCCCTACATAATATGCATCGTAGTCAGAAGTTGTAAATTTTTCAAAACAATTATAATGTTGGATTTAGAGGCCAAGCTTCAAATTAAGGTCTAAATCCCCAGATCCTATGAATAATCAAGTGGAGGCATCAAAGGCTACTCCAAACTCCCACTCTAAGTATATATACCAATGATATGGATCGCTCCCTTTAACTCTAATGTAAAGACCATGATTATCAAATTTAGATTCTCATCACTTGCTTCAACCCACTTGTGTCTAAATGGATTTGACTTTAGTTTAACAAGTTAAACTTCATTTGCCATGTTTATTGCATATAGTTTTTCATTAATCACTATAACCCACCTATTTATGAATTTAACCTACCTCGTATGAATCTAACTCACTTTCACTTATTAAGAAGAATTTCGGCGTAAATCAAGTATGGTTGCCTCTAGCTCTCACATTAGTTTTGTTTAGCCTTGATATATTGGTCATGGTTAACCCATAGCTTTATTAGTTTAATGCATCTATATTTCAGCTTCATCAAGTATATTAACCTAGTGATTTATTCAACCCGCACATATTTTCTCTGCCTCCTTAATTTAACCCACCTATGCCTGCTTACTGTGTGCACTTATTTATCCAATCAATTGGCCTATTTATGAGATTAAAACTCCATCATTGAATGTGTATTAGCTCATTAAACACGACTTGTTTTTATGTTTAATTAGTTTTAATTTTTTTATTATCTAATTTAATGTTGGATTAAGTCTTATGTTTTAAGATGGATATAGATTTTCATAATAAAGAAAGAAAATACAAAGTTGTCGGAACACATTCCTTCATCTTTTTAAGGCTACTAAGTCCTATATTTTAAGATGGATACTAATTTCATTGGCATGTGAGAAACATTAGAGCACATACAACTATATCAAGCTAGGAAAGCATGACAGTTTAACCTCCATGAAGATAAAAATATATAATCTAGTTCCATTGGAAAATTTTCCTTATCTATCAAAATAAAGATAGATACATAAGAAGGCTTCTATAGGAACAAAAAGTATATCCTAAAGATACTTATGTGAATGCAATAGTGGTAAATCATGACTTCATTGAATGTTGTTATAGGGTTGGACCCTTGGAAGGTCTTTCACAAGTTCAGTAGCGGTGCCCAGGTTCATTAGTTGTTGCAGTACCTAGTATCCTCAAACTCAAACTCAATGCCAACATAATGTGGGGTATTAAATGGATGATGATCTCCATGATCATCATTTAAACCCGTAATATCTTGATGTACTTATCTTGATATACTCACATTTTCATTTCAATCTCTAATAATTGAAAAACCAGTACAAAAAAATTTGTGTGTGTGCTCATGTTCTTAGTTGTTCTAATCTTCTAATATTTTCTAATATTTCTTGTTTTGCATTTTTTTGTTCTATGTTTTGATTGTTTTTAAAGATATTGAGATAATATATATTTTTTCTTCAAGATTCAAAAATAATATTCGTAATTTCTAGTAACTTTAGACTATATTTTAATGTCTTCCATGTTGTCATGACCAATATTAAAGACATCAAATAATTAATAGGAAAAAGCATTCCGTTTAGAGAAGCAACATGTATTTTTCTAAACAAGAGCAAAGAATCTCATTTATAACAAAACAAAAACATAAAACTTCTAATTTTGTTTTTTTCCTAGAACTCGAGAAATGAAGCACCACATGGTAATTTATAATGGTAATTTTAACTTATGAAATAGAATTGTGGAATTGTGGCAAAAATTGGATTTCACAAAGACTTTAGTTAGTGAGTAGAGAACAAATCTATGTAAGCTTAGGCTCAAGTTAGGATAAAATTTAATGGAGAAAACCAATTATCATTAAAATAATTCTTAAATAACTTATTACGAAAAAAATAATATTTGTAAAGTTCAATAAATCATTGCAATCATTTTTGTCATGCTAGTTTTATATATATATATATATCATTTTTCATTGAAGAAAACAAATAGATATATAATAAATTTATACATGAAACTAGTAGAAATTTTCGTATTTTATTAATTATTCTAAAAAAAATTAAACAAACTATTTTGTAAAGCTATAAAAAACCTAAATTTCCAAACCATAAATAAATAAAATAAAACCGAAATTATTTAAATTGAAACCCAAAAAAATAAAAAATAAAAAATTGCAGAAAAGCAAAAATATGATTGTAACCCCAATTCAAAAAAGCAAGAAAAGCAAAAATTTGATTGGAAAACCAATTCAAAAAACCAAGAAAAAAATAATAACAGAAAAGCAAAAATATAATTGGAAACCAATTCAAAAAAGCAAGAAAAGCATAAATTTGATTGGGAAATCAATTCAAAAAACCATGAAAAAAAATAATAACAGAAAAGCAAAAATAGGATTGGAAACCAATTCAAAAAAGCAAGAAAAACAAAAATATGATTGGAAACCCAATTCAAAAAAGCAAGATACCATTTGCATGGGTTTATGTAGCCGTTCTATTGACCTGTAACGGGCGAAGCATAGGCTGCAAAATTTCAGTGTGTATATATATACATCAAACCTCTCAAATCCATCATTTTCTTCCTCCTCTGTCCATCGCCTGCTCTGTCTGTGGGGATTGGGAGTTTGAGTCTGAGTCTGAGTCCGAGTCTAAGTCTGAGTCATGTCTGTGTCTGTGTGTAGTCTGAATTTGAGTCTGGTGTGTGTCTGAGTCATGTGGGTGTATGTGATAGAGGAGGAAGAGGCATGACTGGAGGCAACAGGATTTGATCATCATCCCATTTCAGGGACAACACCGCTCAACAGCCAGCTGCTGAAGGGCTTTTGGTTTCAGGTATATAATCTGCACCACGATTTTTGGTATAATCAGCAATATTCTTACTACCTTTGATTATTTGTGTATTAACCATTCTTCAGCTCTTCTTGGAGGAATGGGCAAATTGAGAACAACAATTGCCTAAGTAATATAATTTCTATTTCTTATTTACAGGGCAGCATGACTCTGAACAATATTTTTCTGCATTCAAGTTGTTCTTCCCAAGTTTTTGGCTCAGGGCTCAGGTACATTTCCTCTAATCTCTGAGAATGTGCGTTTCTATGAAAAGCAACCTCTGATGCTATTCTTTTTTATGAGACTATACATCGTGTTATAATTCTTCATTTTAACAAAATTCTTTGTTCCTCTATTATTGTTCAGAGTTTTGTTAAAACCCTAAATCTCTTCAAAATTCTAAACTCGGGCTCGAGGTATCTGTTGGTGCTCCCTTTCTCCAATGGTTTAACAAATTTTATGTTACGGATAACATCCTCAATGTAAAATTATATTTCTATAATTAGGTAGATAAAATTTTATAGGTTTCTATAATTCCCTTCTTTTTAACAAAATTCTTTGTTCCTTTGTTACCGTTCAGAGTCTTGTTAAAACCCTGAAGATCTTCCAAAAAAAAACCATGGCGATTCTAAACTCCAGCTCGAGGTATGCGTTGGCGTTCTGTTTCTCGAATGAGATTTTATTAAATTTGATTTTTCCTAGATTGAGTTAAGATTTTCCGAATGTAAAATTAGATTAAGATTTTCATGGATTAATTGAATTTGCCAGCATCATGGCTCCTGTTTATTGGATAGATGATTTCTTGCTGGCATCATGGCTAGATAATTTCTTGCCAGCATCATGGCCCCTGTTTATTGGATAGATGATTTCTTGCTGGCATCATGGCTGGATGATTTCTTGCCAGCATCATGGCCCCTGTTTATTGGATAGATGATTTCTTGATGGCATCATGGCTAGATGATTTGTTGCCAGCATCATGGCCCCTGTTTATTGGATAGATACCTTCTCAATGCCACTGTCAATTTAATTTATCAGAATTAAAATTGTCAAATTGTCCCCTGTTTATTGGATAGATACCTTCTCAATGCCACTGTCAATTTAATTTATCAGAATTAAAATTGTCCCCTGTTTATTGGATAGATACCTTCTCAATGCCACTGTCAATTTAATTTATCAGAATTAAAATTGTAATCGCCTACGAACATGGGCACCTAGGCAAACTAGATGTTCAATTCCCTAACTCTCCTCCCATTATGGTTTAAGAAATCTAATTTTTATTTCGTATTTACAGGCGGGCTCATAAACAATATCATAATCCTCCACATTTTGTTATAATTCATTTTTTTCTTTCTTCTTTTATTGTTTTTCAGAGTTTTGTTCAAACCCTGAAGCTCTTCAAAAAAAGCCATGGCCAATCTAAACTCTGGCACCACATGCTTTTCCCATTAATAATTATCAGCTTCAATGGTTTAGGAAATCTAATTTCTATTTCTTATTTACAAGTTGACTCATAAACAATATCATAATCATTAACATTTTCTTTTCTTTACTTTAATTCTTTCTTCTTTTATTTTATTGTTGTTCAGAGTTCTGTTCAAACAACTCTTTAAAAAAGCCATGGCCAATCTAAACTCTCTTTCTTATTTACAATATCCAAAACATTTTGTTATAATTCCTTTTCTTTTTTAATTCTTTGTTCTTCTATTGTTGTTCAGAATCTCTTCAAACCCTCAAGCTCTTCAAAAAAGCTATGACAGAGTTCTATTCAAACACTGAAGGTCTTCCACAAAAAGGCCATGGCGATGGCGAGGTATGCGCTGACTCTCTCGCTATTCAAACACTGAAGGTCTTCCACAAAAAGGCCATGGCGATGGCGAGGTATCCGCTGACTCTCTCGCGAATTGTTTAGATTAAGATTTTGGTGGATTAATTTAATTTCTCTTCTTTTAACAAAATTCTTTGTTCCTCTGTTAATGTTCAGAGTTATGTTAAAACCCTAAAGCTCTTCAAAATAGTATGGCGATCCTAAACTCCAGCTCCATCCAGGTATGAGCTGGCTCTTTCTCAATTGGTTTAACCGATTTAATTTTATTAAATTTGATTTTTCATTTATTGAGATAGACCCTGAATGTAAAATTAAGTTAATTTAATTTGCAGTCAGCATGGCCCTTGTTTAGTGGATTGGTGCTTTTGGAACTGTCTAGGCTAACTTTATTATAATTAGTGTTTAATATAATATGTTTTAATTAAAATATCATATACATCATTGGAAATCATTGCATTATATTTTTACATATCATAAGTTGAAATGAATGTTTAATATAATGCTCGTCAAATTTTTTATATAAAAAAATTGTAATTTGATTCTCTTTATTTTACACTGGATTTTTTTTTCTTGACCTTTTAATAATTTCAATTTACTAAAACATCCACCCACCAGAGCCTGTCAGATTCCCGGATCCCAGACTCACTCGGATCCCAGACTCACTTTATCTTTAGAACGACGAAGTAGTCTTTTTTTAGTATATATATATATTATATTATTTCTGCGAAATTATATTAAATATAGTATCAAATCTGTGTAATATGAGAATATTTATTGTTAAATTAATTTTATTAAAATATCATTCATTATGAATTGGTATTTTTTTTTTTTTTAAACATTTGTCTGATTACAGTGTTTTAAATTTTTTGTGACAGCCAGTTTAGTTTGTAGGCGGCTTCTCATTTTTTATCAATATTATTTCTCTTTAGCCAGTTTGTATTATTCCTCCTTCACTGTATTGATTGAATTTGGTGTTTATAAGATTTATTTTTGAATCTATTTTGGTTTTTATGAAATATTTTTATTGAATTTTTAAATCTGTTCTGGTTTTTAAGAAATATTTTTATTGAATTTTTAAATCTGTTCTGGTTTTTAAGAAATATTTTTAGAAAGCAAATTTTAAGTTTAATTTATCATAAATGCAAATTTTCATTATTAGAAAATAATGAACTATATAAAATTTAATTAGAATTATATGTAAAATGTAAAAATTATGTAAGATCCATTCTCTTTAAAATATCTTATATTTTATTTTTACGAGTTAAATATGATAAATATAATATTAAAATCAAATTTGTATATATATGTATTTTTGGTTTTTCTAATTATTTTTCATGAAATATTTGTATTTACAGGGTATATCACGAGGTATATCATTTATTACCATCAAAATGCGCTGATGAAAAAAGGAAAAGGTAATAATATTTTTGGATTTAATATTATTACTTATATATTTTTTAAAGCATTTTTATTATATTTTATTAAAAATATTTCAATATTTTGATATGCTTTTTTTTTCTTCTTATTCTAATATGTGGTGGTGTAGGTCTATTTCTAGGTCTACTTCCAGGAATGGTTCTTAATTATATGTTTATTCAAAAGAAATAGAAATGTATAAATACATTCATTCTCTTTGTAGAAGTTTTCTTTTTAACAATGCTATCCTTATGTACGGAGAAGTATTAATAAAATTATTTTTTTTATGGAAGGGGTAAAACCTCTTCCAAATGCTTTAAGGAGGATGGGGCCCCATTCTCTTTAGAGTAGTGTAGCATTTATTGTTTTCGTGTTTCTATTTTCATTTTTGAATAAGCTTACATATCAAAATACATTTCAGCTATACACAATGAATTTTCAATTTTATCTCACTGATATTTAAATTATTTATTTTTATATTTCAATTCATTATCATACCTGAATTTTTATACACATACAAATTATATAATTTCATATATAAAATAAAAATATTAAACAAGTTCATAAACAAACTATATATGCTCTTTCTTCTTTCTTCTTTTTTCTATTTTAATTTTCTTTATTTTTGAATATATATTTTGACGGTTGATTTTTTTTTTTTTTAAATAATATATTGAATTTATTTAAATAATATATATATATTTTTTTATATATATATATATATATATAGATATAATATAGAAATATATTTTATATAATATACTTTTATAAAATAAATATATTTTTTATTTTTATTTTTTTAATATTATATATTGCTTTAATAAAATAAAAATTGTGTGTAAGTTGTTTTAGTAATGTTTGTTTGATTGATTGGATTTGTACTTGAAATGTTTACTTGTTTGGTGTATATGATGTATGTGTGCTTTGAAAAGTTGTGTGTAAGTTGTTTTGCATTGTTCCTTAAATTGTGTGTGAGATTTTAGCAATGGTTGTTTGTTTAGGATTGTATATTGATCTGAAATTGTATGTGCACCTTAAATGTTTACTTGTTTGATGTATATGTCTGTGTGCTGTGAAAATTTTTGTGAGATTTTAGCAATGGTTGTTTGTTTAGGATTGCATATTGATCTAAATTCTATTTGTACCTTAAATGTTTACTTGTTTGATGTATATGTATGTGTGCTTTGGAAAATTGTGTGTTAGTTGTTTTAGCAATGTTTGTTTGATTGATTGGATTTGTACTTTAAATGTTTGCTTGTTTGGTGTATATGTGTGTGCTTTGAAAAATTGTGTGTAAGTTGTTATGGCATTGTTCCTTAAATTTTGTGTGAGATTTTAGCAATGGTTGTTTGTTTTGGATTGTATATTGATCTGAAATTGTATGTGCACCTTAAATGTTTACTTGTTTGATGTACATGTATGTGTGCTATTTAAAATTGTGTGTAAGTTGTTTTGGCATTATTCCTTAAATTGTGTGTCATATTTTAGCAATGGTTGTTTGTTTAGGATTGGATATTGATCTAAATTCTATGTGTACCTTAAATGTTTACTTGTTTGATGTACATGTATGTGTGCTTTAAAAATTGTGTGTAAGTTGTTTTAGCAATGTTTGTTTGATTGATTGGATTTGTACTTTAAATGTTTGCTTGTTTGGTGTATATGTATGTGTCCTTTGAAAAATTGTGTGTAAGTTGTTATGGCATTGTTCCTTAAATTGTGTGGGAGATTTTAGCGGTGGTTGTTTGTTTAGGAATTTATTGATCTGAAATTGTATGTGCACCTTAAATGTTTACTTGTTTGATGTATATGTATGTGAGCTATTTAAAATTGTGTGTAACTTGTTTTGGCATTATTCCTTAAATTGTGTGTCATATTTTAGCAATGGTTGTTTGTTTAGGATTGTATATTGATCTAAATTCTCTATGTACCTTAAATGTTTACTTCTTTGATGTATATGTATGTGTGCTTTGAAAAATTGTGTGTAAGTTGTTTTAGCAATGTTTGTTTGATTGATTGGATTTGTACTTTAAATGTTTGCTTGTTTGGTGTATATGTATGTGTGCTTTGAAAAATTGTGCGTAAGTTGTTTTGGCATTGTGCCTTAAATTGTATGTGCACCTTAAATGTTTACTTCTTTGATGTATATGAATGCGTGTTATGAAAAATTGTGTAGTTGTTTTGGCATTGTTCCTTACATTGTGTGTGAGATTTTAGCAATGGTTGTTTGTTTAGGATTGTATATTGATCTAAATTGTATGTGTACCTTTAATGTTTACTTGTTTGATGTATATGTATGTGTGCTATGAAAATTTGTGTGAGATTTTAGCAATAGTTGTTTGTTTAGGATTGCATATTGATCTAAATTGTATGTGTACCTTAAATGTTTACTTGTTTGATGTATATGTATGTGTGCTATAAAAATTTGTGTGAGATTTTAGCAATGGTTGTTTGTTTAGGATTGCATATTGATCTAAATTGTATGTGTATCTTAAATGTTTACTTGTTTGATGCATATGTATGTGTGCTTAAAAATTGTGTGTGAGATTTTAGCAATGGTTGTTTGTTTGGGATTGTATATTGATCTGAAATTGTATGTGTACCTTGAATGTTTACTTGTTTGATGCATTTGTATGTGTGCTTTGAAATTGTGTGAGAGATTTTAGCAATGGTTGTTTGTTTAGGATTGTATATTGATTTGAAATTGTAGGTGTACCTTAAATGTTTACTTGTTTGATGCTTATGTATGTGTATTTTGAACAAATGTATGCAAATTGTTTTGGCATTGTTCCTTTGTTTGATTGATTGTTTACTTTTTGATGTGTGCCTTGAAATTGTGTGAGATTTTAGCAATAGTTGTTTATTTAGGAATAATGTTTGTTAATTTTAACTTTTCTTAATTGAAATTGTATGTTGTGTTACATATTTGAAATTCTTTGTGCATGTATGTGGCAGGTATTGACTTCAATTTGCATGATGCTGATTTTCTTTTAATATATATTATCTTGTAGTTTTTGTATATTATATTTTTAAGACTTCATATTTTTTTTTACTTTATTTTTTTTATTTTCAATTTTGATATTACACTATTTTAATTTATTTTTAATTAAAAACCCAAACATAAAAATTTAGATTAATAATAATATAATCTAATAAATTTCATAAAAATAATATTAAATGTTATTAATGTATATTATTTTCAAAATCAACATATTAAAAAGAAGACTCGCTTTCCATTGCATGTTACACCAATTTAAGAACATTATTATTTTAAAAAAATTTACCAACTCAATATTAAAAAACCACAATCATCAAACATATTAAATAAATATAATAAAATTACTTAATAATTTAATATATTAAAAAAGACATAATAAAATTATTTTGGCAGGTTGATATGTTAAAAACTCATATCAACAATGCACAGTTTTTGGAGCAAATTAGCTTCCATTATTTTGGCATGTTGATATGTTAAAAACCCATATCAACAATGCATAGTTTTTGGGGCAAATTAGCTTCCACCTTCCCGTGGTTGACCTTGTTAGTAGAGATGATTAGGATCTCGAAGCAAAGAGAAGCTATTCTATTTTTAATCAACATTATAATCAATATGAATAAAAACAATTTTAATGGACAATATGTATACCAACCATAAACTTAGATAAATAAATATTTATAAACTTTAAGAATAAAATAATTTCAAAATAAACCTAAATAAATAAATAATAATGAGAAATTTAAATATATTCCAAATTTAATATTAAAAATACTCATTATTACACATTCAATTTTCACCTACCACGAACCTATCAAAATTTAATATTAAAAATATTCATTAAAAAGAATCAATTACATATTAAAAAACAATTTTAATGGACAATATGTATACCAACCACAAACTCAAATAAGTAAATATAAAAAACCTTTACAACAATTAAACTAATTCAATTTTAATAAAATCAGTCTTATCAATTTAATAAAATAGCTTTTCATCTATGTAAAAAAAATGATATTAAACATGAAAAACCTTTAAAACAATTAAACTAATTCAATTTTAATTAAACTAATCCAAACAACTTTAATATTAAATTATATTGTATTTTAAATAAAATAAATATAACATAATTTTTAATAATATAATTCACAAATTAATATAATAAAATTAAAACACTTATTCAAATTACTTAATAAATCAACTATTATCTTTAATCAAGTTTAATCCCAGGCAAGTTTAATGTTAATAAATGTATATTGATTACAATAATTGAATTTCAATAAATGACCTATTAATCAAATTTAATCCAAAACAAGTTTAATGTTGACTAATTCAATTTTAATAAAATCAGTCTTATCAATTTAATAAAACAACTTTTTATCTATGTAAAAAAAATGATATTGAACATGGAAAACTTTTAAAACAATTAAACTAATTCAATTTTAATTAAACTAATCCAAACAAATTTAATATTAAATTATATTGTATTTTAAATAAAATAAATATAACATAATTTTTAATAATATAATTCACAAATTAATATAATAAAATTAAAACACTTATTCAAATTACTTAATAAATCAACTATTATCTTTAATCAAGTTTAATCCCAGGCACGTTTAATGTTAATAAATGTACATTGATTACAATAATTGAATTTCAATAAATGACCTATTGATCAAATTTAATCCAAAACAAGTTTAATGTTAAAAATATACAAAGCAAGTTTAATGTTAAAAATAGAGATAAGATGGGATCATACACTTCCTATCTATACTATATCTATATCTATTTAAATAAATATATACCAACCATAAACTTAGATAAATAAATATATTTAAAAAAGAAAAAAAAATAATAAACAATATATCCCAACCACAAACCCAAATAAATAAATATTAAAAAACCTTTAAAACAGTTAAACTAATTAAATTTTAATAAATTAGTCCTATCAATTTAATAAAATAGCTTTTTATCTATGTAAAAAAAATGATATTAAACATGAAAAACCTTCAAAACAATTAAACTAATTCGATTTTAATTACACTAATCGAAACAACTTTAATATTAAATTATATTGTATTTTAAATAAAATAAATATAACATCATTTTTAATAATATAATTCACAAATTAATATATTAAAATTAAAACACTTTTTCAAATCACCTATTATCTTTAATCAAATTTAATCCAAAACAAGTTTAATATTAAAAATATACAAAGCAAGTTTAATATTAAAAATAGAGATACGATGGAATCATATTGGAAAACTGGAAATCAAAATCTATATCTATTTAAATAAATATTGATCACACTTACTGAATGTAAATAAATGGACATTGATCACAATAATTGAATTTCAATAAATCACCTACCTATTGAATTAAATGTACATTGATCACAATAATTGAATTTCAATAAATCACCTACCTATTGGATTAAATGTACATTGATCACAATAATTGAATTTCAATAAATCACCTACATATTATCTTTAATCCAAGGGAAATTTAATGTTATAAATATGTTATAAATAGACATAGAATGGAATCATATTGTAAGTCTCAAATACCATTTTTTTACTGAAAAAAGCATGTCAATAAAAAAAAAGTATCAATAATAAACAAGCTCATTCCAAAGACCATGTCTGATTAAGAAATGTACATTGATCACCGCCTACTAATTCATCTTTAATCTGAGCCATTTTTAATCATAATCCAAATACACATGGAATCATATTATAGGTTTGTCTCATGGATCAGAAAACAAGTCTTAAATTTACTTATAAAAATGTTCCATTCCCTCCATAATTTAATATTTGATCCTTCCTTTTAACCTGCATTATAAAAGGACAAATGCAAATTAAAACTTCCATATTAAAATTTTCATTCTGTCATATATAAATTAAAATACACTAAAAGACGTATACGCCAATAAAATATTTAAAAATATTTAACAAATTATCATAGATTTAATTAATATCTTACCAATTATGACCTCCCCAATGAAACTAAATAGTAATCAAAACTTTTCAAGCGAGTTAAAAGTGAAGAAACACAAAAGATATATCATGCAACTATATGAAATGTATGAAAAGCCCTCCCACACTAAACCACTGACTAGAATACTCGTAAAAAAAAATTAGTTGATCCCCTTGCTCCTAGCAAATCCAAATCCAAAACCAAATCCATTCATGCATCCATAAATTTGGAAATAATATAATTGGACATGAAAATAACAAAGATAAAACAACTCAATTTATATTATAGAGAAATATAACATAAATAAATGCATAATTTCGAGAAATATAAATACAACATTATCAATTCATAAAGTGCACAAAATATAAGTACTTCATTAATTATTTTGGCTTTGAAACTCTTGTTAGAGCAAGTGTTGAGTTTGAGAGAATGTGATCCTTGGTTGTTTGAATAATTACACAATTATATCTATGGCCTACAATAAAAAATATCATTTATTAATGTTTATAGCGGAATGTTCCTTAACAAGTGTTGAGTTTGAGAGAATGTGATCCTTGGTTGGTTGAATAATTACACAATTATATCTATGGCCTACAATAAAAAATATCATTTATTAATGTTTATAGTGGAATGTTCCTTAAATATTTGTTCCAAAGTTGTAATCCATTAAGGGTGGACTCAATGTCGCTACAGGGGTGCTTTGTAAATTAGTGATTCAAAATCTAATTCAAAGCATGTGAATTCAAAATCTAATTCAAGGTATGTGAACTTTGCACCCATCCTAAGATTTCTTCCTAAAAGACTCAACACTCAACCCATATGTCACCCATATTGCATGAAATCACCTTGCAACCCTTGAACCATTCACTTTTCAATTGAAACAATTTGCCACCTACGGAGGTGGATTTGCACCCATCCCTAAGATTTCTTCCTAAACCATTCATTTTTCAATTGAAAAAATTGACCACCTATGCTACCTTGTAGAGGTGGATTTCCTTGGCCTCCGAATGAAGTTATGGCTTTTTCCCTGGCCTACCAATGAAGTTATGGCTGGAGTTATGGCTTTTTCCTTGGCCTACCAATGAAGTTATGGCTGAAGTTATGGCTTTCTCTACA
This sequence comes from Pinus taeda, assembly GCA_000404065.3. Lineage (NCBI taxonomy): Eukaryota > Viridiplantae > Streptophyta > Pinopsida > Pinales > Pinaceae > Pinus > Pinus taeda. The sequence goes on along the minus strand of APFE030103569.1, from coordinate 4,104 downwards.
GTAATGGGTTATGGCTTTCTCTACAGTAGATTACATTCCCTTTGAGGCATGTGTTCATCAAAGTTCGTAACATCACTTATCCCAAAATCTATCATAGGTTTAGTGCAACGAAACCGGCTACCACTTGGTCATTCCTCAATGAAGGTAGCCGATGAAGCTACTTTTAGTGACATGAATTATGGAGCTAGTGATTGGAAAGCACACTCTCTCTAGCACCCCACCCACATAGAGTGGAAGTAGTGTCAGGAAGAGACTCCAATTCTTATTGATTGAACTCATCCCCTACAATTAATTCCATCCCAAATCAGAGATTACAAGTTTGGAAATATTTTTACAACCTAACACTCTACTCAACACAACCTACACAACCTATAAAAATTTTGGACTTGCATATTCGCCTCTAGCAAACTAGATTCATTTGATGGAGATGTAGCATAGTTTGAAAAGGCATATAGGTTTCCTAAATTGACATCTTGTTTATAAAAGTTGATTATGAGAAAATGTACATTCCCGTAGAGTGGCCCTTCATTTTGGACATTATTCCTACTTTGTTGGGATGCCCCAAATGAGACACATGTTCTTCCAAGGAGGTTACATGGTGGAAGTTGAATTTGGGTGCAATTCAAGGCATGGAGTGTACAAGTCATTCGTCCTTACCTTGATTATTTGTGTGCAATTCAAGGCATGGAGTGTACAAGTCATTCGACCTATTTAGAGAGTTTATAATCAAGTAGATCAGCTTATCAAATGTATCTGACAAAGGTGCCCCTTGCCCACAACGCTCTCATGTGTGTTGGTGGTTAAAGCTCTTAGCTATCTACTTTCTAAGGTGACTTTAGGTGTTATTCGAGGAATCCTCTTCCCAAACTAGAGGTTAGGTGTCGCTTTATTGGCAATCTCAATCTCAATAGGTGTTATTCGAGGAATCAAAGGCCATATTGACAGTGTCGCTTTTTGACATTCTCAAAAGACCAAATTTTTGAGGCTCTGTAGACAGAGAATTCAATGGGATAAAACTCAGTAATATATGAAGATAAAGAATTTAGTGGGATAAAATTCAGTAATATAAACATTGAAAATGGCCTCTTTGTTGCGCTTTACAATTGTAGCTATCACAAGAAATGCTTCCTTTGCACTAGCATATTGTTGCATTAATTCACAAAATATATATGAATGTTACAAACAATCATGCATATGTTCACACCACTTATAGTTGAACTTCCATTTACTTGGCTTCATGGTGTGGTTCACTACCGTTATTCACTTGTTGGTTTACTATTTCACTAGGGGTCTTTGTTACTATTTATAAAAAGCTCATGATATTTGATGTAATCAATTGTACTCACCCTAATTATTATATATTCACCAACTTGCTCTCTCCATCTCAATTACTCACACCCACCACCACCCCGCCCCAAGTTACTTCACTTGTTCCCCTCCTAGTCAGTGGTCACCCTCCCAATTAGTTAACTTCCTATTTTCTCAAATATGTTGACATAGATGAGTTGATCCACTCAATTTTGTATAGTTTAATATGATGTTGTTGAGTTGTCCCCAAGGGAGAAGATTTTCTTGACGAGGGGAACTTCTTTTCATGGATATGGGGTCCCATCAAATCTTTCATTGAAAGTGTGCTCCATAATAACAAGATATTAGTTATAACATGTATCAGAGCATGTCATCACAAGTATTATATCGACATTATTTCATAACCAAAACATAACAATTATCGCAAGCTAATAGAGAATATAACTTGCCCAACACATGTACATTATTTTGTTATTACGCATATACATAACTAGATATGCAATATGGCAAAGAAACAAATCATCATGTCCCTATATACAAAAATAATATGAAATCATCACATCATGGTAATGGTACATAACATGAATATTGATAATGAAAATGAATCAAAAACTTTAATGTTATGGTATAAAACAAATAATAATGTGAATATATGAAATATGGCAAAGAAACAAATCATCATGTCCATAAATTCAAAAATAATATGAAATCATCACATCAAGGTAATGGTACATATCATGTCCTCCTCCTAGCGCAGACTCGATCTCCCTCTCTGCTTCTACTGACATCCCAAATCCTTATGGCTCCTTCTCTGGCCGCTATCCTGATACCCGTAGTGGCAGGGGACGAGCTCAACTCCAAGGTACAGGAAGGAGGGACGTCGCTGTCCATACAGCCAATTTTCCCCTTCCCCCTCACACAGCTCCCCACACAACGCAATTCCGATTCCATAGCACCCTGCATCGACCCGTTATCACCACCAATGTCACCATCACTTTCTCTAAGGAAATCGACCCGCCGGTTGCTTCGCCAGAGAACAATGGTGAGCAGTAAAGGGCCGCACAGAGAAACAGAAGCAATCACAACCCAAGCAAACAACAGCTCGACGAAGATGTTGCCAACCTGCATGGCAAAGAGATGGTTGGCAGTTAGTAGGCTCCTGAGGGTAGAATTGGAGGAGGAGGATTGGTACCAGTATGTGTCTCTGATCGAGGAAGACCCTGCCCCAGACAATCTCTAGAATCGACACTTGGCAACGAGGTGTCACCCTTCTGCCAGTTGGATGCTTTTTTTTATGAATAGACAATTTTGGTTATGTTTTTGTTCTGTCCAAACTTTCCCGGTTATGTTTATGCAATGTTTGATATGTTATTGGTCAAAACTGATAAACCCTTATGAGGATCAGACAAATCTGCAACCAACTTGCAATAATTGGAGAGGCAATATTGGATGTAGAGCTAGTGAATATTGCTCTAAATGGTTTCATTAAGGCTTGGAAACCATTCATTATGGGCATTTGTGCCCGTGAACAAATTACCAAGTGGGAGAGACTTTGGGATGAGTGTATCCAAGAGGATACTTGTAAAGAGTTTAGGACCAACAAGCAAGGAAAAGGAGAAGAAAATGAAACCTTGGCAATGGTCAGCAAGATGAAGAAGACCAAGAGGAAAGCTTTCATCAAGAAAGGTGGAAATCAAGGAGGGACAATAGTCTAGGGAGAAGAGAGATATGAGCAAAGATCAAATGCTATATCTACCATAAGAATGGCCATTTTTTTTCTCAATGTCCATAGAGGAAAAAGGGCAAGGGAAACTCACAGAAAGTTGCAGCAACAACAAAAACAGTTGACCAAGCCTACTTCCAAGTTCGAGAGTCACTTTTTGTTGGAAATATAATAGCCATGGTTGGTATTTTTCATCAAAAGAAAAAGGAAAAATTAGATTTGAATTTAATGGCTCAAAAAATGTCAAGTCAGCCTCCTCCTTGATCAAGTCGGCCCCAAGTCAGCTAGGTCCCTTGGAGGCACACTTTCGACCACTTTGGAAGACTATAAATATGAGACCTCTCCCCCTCACTTTGAGGCTCAATAAGCTCTTGTTTTTATCTTTGTTCCAATGAAGAAAGGAGTATGAGGAGGCCAAATTTCAAGAAGGAGGAGGAGAGGCTTGGTAGCTCTTGTTACTAGTTAGATGTTATCTTGATATCCTATTTCAAGATTTATTGATGAACATTGAACTATCTCTCTCATAAGGAAATATTTTTGGGTTTTCCCCTTGTGGGTTTTGCATTGGCCTCAAGTGTAATTTTTCGTATCTCTTGTCTCATTGCCTCATAGTTATTTTTACTACTCTTTCATATTTAATGGTTAAAAATTTCTTTTGTATAATTGCTTAATGATATTGGATGTTATATAAAATTGATGCTAATACATCATTTGAAGTAGTTATCTGTTGAAGGAAATCGTTTGTAGTTTCTATGAACCCTAGAAAAATCGGCATCGTAATAGAGGTCAACTAAAGAGCAGTATTAAAAGACCTGGAAAGTCGATTCGTGTTTGCTTTCTTGTCTTGGGATCCAGATGGTCGTGTTGACTAAGGTCTATTCGTGGCATGCGTCCTATGATGAATATGTGACGTGGTCGAAGGTAAAAAACATAGTGCTAAGAAGAGGGTCGAGTTGAAGCTAGGATACAAGGCCAAATTAAGGCCGATTTGTCTCAAGAAGTAGCAAGGTCATTTTAGAGGGTTGCTTTGTGGGCCGAGTTTTGTGGTGGTTCATGTGAGCTCCCTATGGCAT
>APFE030103559.1:15244-38597 GCA_000404065.3 Pinus taeda | reverse complement strand
GTTTTAAGTAAGTGTTTTTGTTATCCGCTTGTTAATTGTATCAGAGCAGTAAATATCAGAGCAGTAAATTGTGTTCCGGTTGTAAATTGGTATCTTCGCTTGTAAATTGGTATCAGAGCTGTTTCGCTTGTAAATTGGTATCAGAACCGTAGCTTGTAAATGGCAAAGATATAAACCAGACGACTATACCAAACCTATTCAGCCGAAACTGAATCAACCGCCTTCTTCTTAGTTCAACTAAGGCTTTCAAAGCCTTTTCTTGCTCTGCAACCAGGTCATACTGACCAGGCTGATCATAACCATACAACTGGTCTTCATCAGGTGTCCAATGATAACACCAGTCATCCCATGACATAGAAATATCAGCATTTATCAAATTTATCTCTGGTTCTGCAACAATCTGATTAGCCTTTGATAAATACTCTCGAGATAACATATCTGCAATTACATTCTTTATGCCAGGAATATAATCAATAGTACAATTGTATTCTGACAATTCCATAAGCCATCTGGCTATAATTGCACGATCTGTATCCTTCTTCTTAAATAAATCAGGAACTGCTTTATTATCTGTAAAGATAATGAATTTCTTCCACACAATATAATCATGAAACTTTTTCACAGATTTTAATACAGCAGCAAGTTCCTTCTTATTAGAATCCCATTTAAGCTGTGTAGAATTCCACATACCTGAAGCAAATCTGCAGATTCTACGGACTCTGTCTTTTTCTGACTGCTCTGGATCATACTGGATTAGGGCTGATCCCCAACCTTGTTCTGATGCATCACTGTAAACTTCAACTGGCCAATCTTCCCGAAACAATTGTAATACAGGAAGGTTTCTGACTTGCTTCTTGATTTCTTGAACTGCCTTTGTGCACTCATCATCCCAAGGGGGAGGATTCTTCCTTGTTCTCTTATTGAGCACATTTCTAGCAGCTGCACAATTCTCATAGAAATTAGAAACATAATTCAGACAACCAAGAAACCTTTGCAATTGAGTCTTGTCAGTCATCTTATCTGGAAATTTATCAACAAACTCAAGACTATGGCCCATTGGTTTCCATGATCCAGCAAATAATTCAAAACCTAGAAAGCTGATAGCAGTCTTAAAGAATTCAGCCTTCTTTTCTGATAGTACAAGGCCTTCATCAAAAAGCCTTTTCCGAACTTTCTTCAGATGCATGAAATGTTCTTCCAGTGTTTCTGAAAACACAAGTAAATCATCAATATATGTTTGCACAAAACCATCCATATCTTTGAAAGTATCATCCATGATCCTCTGAAATGCTGATGGAGCATTCTTCAGACCAAATGGCATGACAAGCCATTCATAGTGACCTCGTGGCACTGTGAAACCTGTTTTATATGTATCTGCAGGGTCAATGCACATCTGCCAAAAACCAGACTTAAGATCAAACTTAGAAAACACTTTGGCTCTTCTGATTTTTGCTAAAACATCTGATGGCTTAGGCAATGGATAACTGTCATATTCTAAACAATCATTGAGGGGTTTATAATTAATCACAAGTCTTGGCTTTCCTCTTTTAATCTCACTATGCTTATTTACATAGAAGCCAAAACATCCCCATGGACTTTCAGATTTCTTGATTAAGCCCATTTTCAATAACTCATCAATTTCTGAGTGACAAAGCTTCTGATATTCAGCATTCATTGCAATTGCTTTGCTTCTTCTAGCCCTTTCTTTATAATTTTCTTTATATGGAAGCTTAACAAAATGCTTCTTTTTCTCCCAGAACATTCCAGGATGCATTCCATATAACCCTTTAAAGGACTCTTTCATCTCTGTAATTCTTTTCACATAATCAGATCTCTGCATCAATTGATCTATGGAAAGAATCTTCTTAACAGATTTGAATTCATCTAATCTTGCCTTAATGTGGTTTATCTGATGACTTATTCTCTCTGGACCACAAAAAGGATAAGAATATTTCTTATCTTCAAAAGTAAAAGTAACACATGGTGTTCCTTTAACTTTATCAAAAGTGCATGGAGAGACAGCTGTGATAAAAGGAATACCAAAGAACAATTCTGTACTCAGATTCTCTATCAAAACACAACTCACCTGAATCTCCTTTTTCTTTCTTTCTCCAAGCTGAACCAAAATTTTAGTTTCTTCTGTAATCTTCTTGGATTCACTGATTGTTCCCAAAGATTTGACTTTACTGGGAAATCTTTCATGTATGGAAACTAAATCTGATCTAATGGCATTAACATCTGATCCTGAATCTATCAAAGCAGTAAATAGATTCTTCTTGCCATTAATAGTAGCCATCATTCTGATAGTAGGCTTTCTTACAGAAATAGATCCAATAAATAAATCAGCTTCTGGAACTGAACCATTTTTCATACCTGTATCAACCACCATTTTTCATACCTGTATCAACCACCATAGTAGTCTGCTGTGGCTGAACCTTTTCTTCTGCATGCTGAGAACTCTCACCTTCTTCCCATCTGACATCTGGGACATAAGTTACTGCTTCCAAAGCTGCAACTCTTTTCTCAAGTTCTACAACATTTCTATTCACAGTATCAATGTCAAGTAATGGAATTTCTTTCTTTCTGAACTGTGCTGTGTTTCTATCAAGAGAGGCATTAAAATAAAGAGGATCAATCTTTACCTTCTCACTTACTTTGTCAGACTTACCATTCTTGATCAGATCTAAGATAGTCTGTCTGCTCCTTCTGTCTTTGCATTCCATAGCAGATCTTAACAAAGTATTTTCTTCTTCTATAGTCAAAACATTCATACAACCTTCACAGCAACATTTACTTGAACATGAAGAACTGCATTCTGAACTAGAATCTGATGCAGATTCTAATTGCATTACTTCAAGAGAGGAAGAACTCTCTTCTGACTTATCAGATTCACTTTCAACATCATCTTCAGATAAAGCTAAGCATTTTAACTTCTGTTCTAAAGAATTAATTTCTTCAATAACATGTGAATCTTTTTTCTGAAGTTTGGGACAAGAAGACATGTAGTGATTACCACCACATTTATAACAATGAATAGATTGGACAGTACCTCGCCTTTTACTTGATGATGCTCTCTTTGCAGGGCGATCTACTTCCATACTCTTTTTATGAGTTTTCTTCTTGCGCCTGAAAGTCTTTGGATGATGTATCTCATCATTCTGCTTTTGCTTGTGCTTATGCTTGTGCTTATGCTTGTGCTTAGACTTATGCTTATGCTCTTTGGCCCCCCTGTTTTTTCGGTGTGCAGGCGAACCTGAAAAAACATGAAACTGTTTGCATAGAGGGTCAATCAAATACTTTTGATTAGCACTGGCAACTTTCTTGATTTGTTTCTGATCACGACACAAATGTAAAATCAAATTCTGAACAATTTGATAAATACCACCCCAAGTGTGATCTTTCTTAGAATCTTGGAGAATATCCATTAACCTTTCTCCAAACCATTTGGGCAATGTAGACACAAAATGTGTTTTCCAACTGGAATCTAAACATGTATCTATCATATGCAACCTTCTCATGTATTCTTCATAATGTGCATGAAAATCAACCATATTGAGAAGTTTCATCTGATGTAAGGCAAGAACTTCAGCAGCCTTAACATTACTTTTAGGACCAACAAAATAGTGCTCAATTTCATCAACCAGCTTACCAATGTAATTGTTCTCAGGAGTACCATCACTCAACACCTGAGTTTGACCAAGAGAATTTACAGCAAGAGTTTTTGCCCATTCTGTCAACAAATTTGGATTAGCATTCTGTTTAACCAACAACCAATTTCTTAGCCTGCCTTCAAATCCAATAATAATCTGATTAACTGCATCCACTGGATTTGTTCCACTTGACAGATATGTTTTATAACATGTAAACATATTCTCTAGGACAGTAACAATTTCATTAGGAGTCCTGTTTTCTATAGACCATGACACAATATTGCTTGCAGACCATTCTTTCTGAGGATAGAAGTTTGCTTCCTGATTCAGATCTGGAGCAACTTTCCATTTACCATATTCTGATATATTTGCATTTACTTCCTCAACATCTATTTTGTGTAAGAAAGGATCTGACTCATCACTTTTGGTCTGAGACTGAGTAGACTCTGCTGAAGGGAGTCTGAAAGGAATAAGCCAACTTGGCATGTTGACTTCTGCACTAGTAAGTTCAATACTAGGGAGCTGAAATGAAGATGGAAGAGGAGGAGGAGGAGACAAATCTTCTTTTGAACTCTGATTAAACAGACTGAAAGGAGGAAGGGGCTTTCTTTTCTGAGCTTCTATTTCTTTAACCCTTTTAGCTTTCTGATCATCAGAGAGCTTTTTCCTCTGACTCCAGTAACTAACAGCACTAGAAACAGACTCTGTTTCTAACTTTAATTCATTCAGAGCATCTTTTAGGAAAGAGACTTCATTTTCAATTCTAGTAAAGTCATCATTGAGATTCTTAATAGCATTACCTGTTTTCTTCTCAACAGACTGTACTTCCTTGATTGTCAAATCTGCATTTGTATCAATCTTTTTAGACAAAGAGACAACATTAGCATCAACATTCACAAGATACTTTTTCATCAATTCTCTTTGTTCTCTTCCTATCTGAGATACTTTTGAATCTGTAGATCTGTGATGTTTATGGATTGCAAGATTAGTCCAATTAAGACTAGCCATAATATTCCGGAAATCAAGATCTTTGCTGTCAGCTTGTAATGGCCTCAAATGATACTGAGTGTTATCTTTAGAAACATACAAATCTTGCCATGGAGGCACATCAGAATTTGTTTCTATTTTCTGACCATTAGCTGTAGTCCATTCATACTTTTTCTTTTTTGCATCAGAAGATTCTGCCATATCTTCATCATCCATCATATTAACCTCTACAAGAAAAGTTTCTTGAAATTTTCTTTTATCTGGTTTTCTCAAAAAATACTGATATTTACAATCTAAATATTCACAACTTTCAACATCTTCTTCATCCACTATATATCCATAAAACCATTCTAACAAAGAAACCCATTTGTTATGTGCAATCATGCGCAAGAAGAAAACTCATAAAAAGAGTATGGAAGTAGATCGCCCTGCAAAGAGAGCATCATCAAGTAAAAGGCGAGGTACTGTCCAATCTATTCATTGTTATAAATGTGGTGGTAATCACTACATGTCTTCTTGTCCCAAACTTCAGAAAAAAGATTCACATGTTATTAAAGAAATTAATTCTTTAGAACAGAAGTTAAAATGCTTAGCTTTATCTGAAGATGATGTTGAAAGTGAATCTGATAAGTCAGAAGAGAGTTCTTCCTCTCTTGAAGTAATGCAATTAGAATCTGCATCAGATTCTAGTTCAGAATGCAGTTCTTCATGTTCAAGTAAATGTTGCTGTGAAGGTTGTATGAATGTTTTGACTATAGAAGAAGAAAATACTTTGTTAAGATCTGCTATGGAATGCAAAGACAGAAGGAGCAGACAGACTATCTTAGATCTGATCAAGAATGGTAAGTCTGACAAAGTAAGTGAGAAGGTAAAGATTGATCCTCTTTATTTTAATGCCTCTCTTGATAGAAACACAGCACAGTTCAGAAAGAAAGAAATTCCATTACTTGACATTGATACTGTAAATAGAAATGTTGTAGAACTTGAGAAAAGAGTTGCAGCTTTGGAAGCAGTAACTTATGTCCCAGATGTCAGATGGGAAGAAGGTGAGAGTTCTCAGCATGCAGAAGAAAAGGTTCAGCCACAGCAGACTACTATGGTGGTTGATACAGGTATGAAAAATGGTGGTTGATACAGGTATGAAAAATGGTTCAGTTCCAGAAGCTGATTTATTTATTGGATCTATTTCTGTAAGAAAGCCTACTATCAGAATGATGGCTACTATTAATGGCAAGAAGAATCTATTTACTGCTTTGATAGATTCAGGATCAGATGTTAATGCCATTAGATCAGATTTAGTTTCCATACATGAAAGATTTCCCAGTAAAGTCAAATCTTTGGGAACAATCAGTGAATCCAAGAAGATTACAGAAGAAACTAAAATTTTGGTTCAGCTTGGAGAAAGAAAGAAAAAGGAGATTCAGGTGAGTTGTGTTTTGATAGAGAATCTGAGTACAGAATTGTTCTTTGGTATTCCTTTTATCACAGCTGTCTCTCCATGCACTTTTGATAAAGTTAAAGGAACACCATGTGTTACTTTTACTTTTGAAGATAAGAAATATTCTTATCCTTTTTGTGGTCCAGAGAGAATAAGTCATCAGATAAACCACATTAAGGCAAGATTAGATGAATTCAAATCTGTTAAGAAGATTCTTTCCATAGATCAATTGATGCAGAGATCTGATTATGTGAAAAGAATTACAGAGATGAAAGAGTCCTTTAAAGGGTTATATGGAATGCATCCTGGAATGTTCTGGGAGAAAAAGAAGCATTTTGTTAAGCTTCCATATAAAGAAAATTATAAAGAAAGGGCTAGAAGAAGCAAAGCAATTGCAATGAATGCTGAATATCAGAAGCTTTGTCACTCAGAAATTGATGAGTTGTTGAAAATGGGCTTAATCAAGAAATCTGAAAGTCCATGGGGATGTTTTGGCTTCTATGTAAATAAGCATAGTGAGATTAAAAGAGGAAAGCCAAGACTTGTGATTAATTATAAACCCCTCAATGATTGTTTAGAATATGACAGTTATCCATTGCCTAAGCCATCAGATGTTTTAGCAAAAATCAGAAGAGCCAAAGTGTTTTCTAAGTTTGATCTTAAGTCTGGTTTTTGGCAGATGTGCATTGACCCTGCAGATACATATAAAACAGGTTTCACAGTGCCACGAGGTCACTATGAATGGCTTGTCATGCCATTTGGTCTGAAGAATGCTCCATCAGCATTTCAGAGGATCATGGATGATACTTTCAAAGATATGGATGGTTTTGTGCAAACATATATTGATGATTTACTTGTGTTTTCAGAAACACTGGAAGAACATTTCATGCATCTGAAGAAAGTTCGGAAAAGGCTTTTTGATGAAGGCCTTGTACTATCAGAAAAGAAGGCTGAATTCTTTAAGACTGCTATCAGCTTTCTAGGTTTTGAATTATTTGCTGGATCATGGAAACCAATGGGCCATAGTCTTGAGTTTGTTGATAAATTTCCAGATAAGATGACTGACAAGACTCAATTGCAAAGGTTTCTTGGTTGTCTGAATTATGTTTCTAATTTCTATGAGAATTGTGCAGCTGCTAGAAATGTGCTCAATAAGAGAACAAGGAAGAATCCTCCCCCTTGGGATGATGAGTGCACAAAGGCAGTTCAAGAAATCAAGAAGCAAGTCAGAAACCTTCCTGTATTACAATTGTTTCGGGAAGATTGGCCAGTTGAAGTTTACAGTGATGCATCAGAACAAGGTTGGGGATCAGCCCTAATCCAGTATGATCCAGAGCAGTCAGAAAAAGACAGAGTCCGTAGAATCTGCAGATTTGCTTCAGGTATGTGGAATTCTACACAGCTTAAATGGGATTCTAATAAGAAGGAACTTGCTGCTGTATTAAAATCTGTGAAAAAGTTTCATGATTATATTGTGTGGAAGAAATTCATTATCTTTACAGATAATAAAGCAGTTCCTGATTTATTTAAGAAGAAGGATACAGATCGTGCAATTATAGCCAGATGGCTTATGGAATTGTCAGAATACAATTGTACTATTGATTATATTCCTGGCATAAAGAATGTAATTGCAGATATGTTATCTCGAGAGTATTTATCAAAGGCTAATCAGATTGTTGCAGAACCAGAGATAAATTTGATAAATGCTGATATTTCTATGTCATGGGATGACTGGTGTTATCATTGGACACCTGATGAAGACCAGTTGTATGGTTATGATCAGCCTGGTCAGTATGACCTGGTTGCAGAGCAAGAAAAGGCTTTGAAAGCCTTAGTTGAACTAAGAAGAAGGCGGTTGATTCAGTTTCGGCTGAATAGGTTTGGTATAGTCGTCTGGTTTATATCTTTTCCTGTTACTATGGATGATGAGTTAGAAGAAGCTTATCATAACATGTTTGGTTGGCAAAATGAAGATTACAATTTCTTCTATCTTTGTGTTATGAACTGTTGGATGAATCCTGTTGGAAGATGGTTTCATGTTTGGTCAAAAAGATTTATGTTGACACCACTTGCAGCTCATCCAGCTACTATTTCCAGAGAAATTGTTGGACGGCCACAAACTGTTGATGAAGCTATCAGATATTTTGAGCCATTTGACTATGCAGAGAATCAAGACTGGATTGTGAGGTCTACTATTTATCAGCGGAAGGTAAGTGGGCCCATTTATCATGAGGATGCTCCATGTTTCTCAATGTCAGTTGAGTCAGAAAGAGAAGCAATCGAATCCATCATGAGTTCCACTGATGAGGATGGAAATATGCTTGTGCTTAGACTTATGCTTATGCTCTTTGGCCCCCCCTGAAGTTTGGGACAAGAAGACATGTAGTGATTACCACCACATTTATAACAATGAATAGATTGGACAGTACCTCGCCTTTTACTTGATGATGCTCTCTTTGCAGGGCGATCTACTTCCATACTCTTTTTATGAGTTTTCTTCTTGCGCCTGAAAGTCTTTGGATGATGTATCTCATCATTCTGCTTTTGCTTGTGCTTATGCTTGTGCTTAGACTTATGCTTATGCTCTTTGGCCCCCCTGTTTTTTCGGTGTGCAGGCGAACCTGAAAAAACATGAAACTGTTTGCATAGAGGGTCAATCAAATACTTTTGATTAGCACTGGCAACTTTCTTGATTTGTTTCTGATCACGACACAAATGTAAAATCAAATTCTGAACAATTTGATAAATACCACCCCAAGTGTGATCTTTCTTAGAATCTTGGAGAATATCCATTAACCTTTCTCCAAACCATTTGGGCAATGTAGACACAAAATGTGTTTTCCAACTGGAATCTAAACATGTATCTATCATATGCAACCTTCTCATGTATTCTTCATAATGTGCATGAAAATCAACCATATTGAGAAGTTTCATCTGATGTAAGGCAAGAACTTCAGCAGCCTTAACATTACTTTTAGGACCAACAAAATAGTGCTCAATTTCATCAACCAGCTTACCAATGTAATTGTTCTCAGGAGTACCATCACTCAACACCTGAGTTTGACCAAGAGAATTTACAGCAAGAGTTTTTGCCCATTCTGTCAACAAATTTGGATTAGCATTCTGTTTAACCAACAACCAATTTCTTAGCCTGCCTTCAAATCCAATAATAATCTGATTAACTGCATCCACTGGATTTGTTCCACTTGACAGATATGTTTTATAACATGTAAACATATTCTCTAGGACAGTAACAATTTCATTAGGAGTCCTGTTTTCTATAGACCATGACACAATATTGCTTGCAGACCATTCTTTCTGAGGATAGAAGTTTGCTTCCTGATTCAGATCTGGAGCAACTTTCCATTTACCATATTCTGATATATTTGCATTTACTTCCTCAACATCTATTTTGTGTAAGAAAGGATCTGACTCATCACTTTTGGTCTGAGACTGAGTAGACTCTGCTGAAGGGAGTCTGAAAGGAATAAGCCAACTTGGCATGTTGACTTCTGCACTAGTAAGTTCAATACTAGGGAGCTGAAATGAAGATGGAAGAGGAGGAGGAGGAGACAAATCTTCTTTTGAACTCTGATTAAACAGACTGAAAGGAGGAAGGGGCTTTCTTTTCTGAGCTTCTATTTCTTTAACCCTTTTAGCTTTCTGATCATCAGAGAGCTTTTTCCTCTGACTCCAGTAACTAACAGCACTAGAAACAGACTCTGTTTCTAACTTTAATTCATTCAGAGCATCTTTTAGGAAAGAGACTTCATTTTCAATTCTAGTAAAGTCATCATTGAGATTCTTAATAGCATTACCTGTTTTCTTCTCAACAGACTGTACTTCCTTGATTGTCAAATCTGCATTTGTATCAATCTTTTTAGACAAAGAGACAACATTAGCATCAACATTCACAAGATACTTTTTCATCAATTCTCTTTGTTCTCTTCCTATCTGAGATACTTTTGAATCTGTAGATCTGTGATGTTTATGGATTGCAAGATTAGTCCAATTAAGACTAGCCATAATATTCCGGAAATCAAGATCTTTGCTGTCAGCTTGTAATGGCCTCAAATGATACTGAGTGTTATCTTTAGAAACATACAAATCTTGCCATGGAGGCACATCAGAATTTGTTTCTATTTTCTGACCATTAGCTGTAGTCCATTCATACTTTTTCTTTTTTGCATCAGAAGATTCTGCCATATCTTCATCATCCATCATATTAACCTCTACAAGAAAAGTTTCTTGAAATTTTCTTTTATCTGGTTTTCTCAAAAAATACTGATATTTACAATCTAAATATTCACAGCTTTCAACATCTTCTTCATCCACTATATATCCATAAAACCATTCTAATAAAGAAACCCATTTGTTATGTGCAATCATGTATTCTATCCAGAGTTTGCCATTTTTCCTTCTAGCTTCATCATCATACTGTTCTTCATATTCCTTAGCTAGAGGGTGTGTTTGGATATCCCAAAGGAAAAGCTTTTGTCTAAAACTATCCTTTTTGTCAAAATTATTCAGACCATGTAGATGACTGCAAACTATCATCATCTCTTCATCAGACAACTGTTTTTCTTTAGGCAATTTACTGTTTGCTACTTTTCTAGCTTTAGGCACACTAGACCATCCTAATCCATGTTTATCTGTCTTAGGTCTAAAGTGTCTATATCCATTTCTTACAGTAATTGCATTAATCTCAAATGTTCCACAGTTATCTTTCCATCTACAATCATTATCTGAACATCCTGGATGTGCACAATAAGGTATTTGAACTATGGTCTCATGAATTGGAAAAGATGTAGAAGGTATTGATTTTGACTGAACAACTTCTTTTTGTATTTTGTTTTCTGACTCAGAATTTGAACCTGACAATCCATCACGCATCAACTGAGGAGCTTCTGAGGGAGGAGTAAATCTAGTGACAACACCTTCAGGAGTTTCCTGAATAGTATATTCTGTATCCATATTAACACGCTGTCGTGCTGTTTCCCATTGTGTGAACCATGCAGTAGGAGGCTTAAGATCTCCACGAGATATCCTCTTAGGCCGCATAGGAGTACTATTACTGTCATATTGAACCATTGTAACATAGCCAGCCTTTCCGGAATCCTGATGTAGGACTGCAGGAATAGTGGTCTTGTACCATCTCACACAGACACTATAAAAAACAGACATGTTTTTGGACTTTGTTTCAAACAATTCATAGCCTCTTGTCTGAATGCCTAGAGTTAAAGATTTCAAGGCATGAGGATCTTCTAGACTTATGGAGAAATTTGGATATACATCAAATTCTACCGGTCCTTCTGAAAGAGGACACTGCACTCCACCAATTAAAGCAAGAGGAAATGACTTCCACCTTTGATCAAGCAGACAACAGAAAGCATATGTCTTTACACCTTGCCGATGTAAAGCATTCAATCCGATCTTAACTAGTCCTAAGTGTGCAAATTTATACCCTTTCTCCCGTGCTTTTCTAATACTGCTCTCACTTAATATTTGTAAGGGTTTCATCTTATTCACAGTCAGAGATGTTGTAAGGACATGCTCTGAGATCTTAATATTTGTACTTGAGATCATGTGAAAAGCCCAAAACATACTATACACATCTTTAGCAGCAATCTTAGGGAGTTTCCAATCTACACTTGGACTTTTTTCTTCTAATTCTGCTTCATTTTCATTTATTGCTCTAGAAGTTCCACTAAACATTCCAGACAATGCTCTAGTTTGTTCAAACTCATTTTCTGCTTCAGAAATACTCTTATCACCAAACTGATCTATATTATTACTGATAGATGCCATATTGAACTAGTAGAGAGAAGAACTACTATCAAACAAATACTCTTTGACTTGGCTCTGATACCAATTTACAAGCTACGGTTCTGATACCAATTTACAAGCGGAACACAATTTACTGCTCTGATATTTACTGCTCTGATACAATTAACAAGCGGATAACAAAAACACTTACTTAAAACCAGATACTGCTGTATGTCTTCACTCCAGGTAAAGCTGCCGACTGTCACACGAGCCAAGAACTGCGCAAAGGTCGTCAAACCAATTCCCTCAAAGCCTAAGCGGGCACCTCCCTAAGCGGCAACACGGGACAAGACAAGGCGCCAAGGCAAGGACACGGACACGGTTTACCAGCAAGATATGAAAACAGAAATCTCGGAGTACCAGCAAGTAATAAGCAAGAATTCTCAATATTCAGATGCAATAGCATTAAGCCAAAACACAGAGCACGAACTCATATAAAATATTTCTCACAGAAAATGTATACAAAGCTTCAAGAGAAGGGAAGCTGAGAGAATGACTCTAGACTCGCAATCGGGGACTTGCTCTGTTCGGAGCTCAACCGACTGATGATTACAAATGAGCAAATGAGTTGAATATATAGAACTCATTGCCGACTCAACCGAAACATCCGGTGGATGACCGAATAACTTTCACAAACTAAAATAAGGTATCCGGTGGACGGCCGAATAACTTTTCTACCGAAAGTAAAGAAGATATTTTAGATTCGGGCATGCGATGGACTATCACATGTTATCTCATCCCTTAAAGTCACGCAGGACATATGGGGACCGAATCAGACTCTTGACACGTCTAAAGTAGGAATCTCTTTTTGAAGTGGGAGTATGACCACTATTACATAAATATCGCAAAAGTAGATGCAATCAAGACATAAAATAGATATTCGGGCCATCAAGCACCGAAAGACATAAAGTAGATGCTTTTCTTATCGGAGAGCCTACGAGAACTCCATTATTACAAAGTAGATGCTTTTCTTATCGGAGAGCCTACGAGAACTCCATTATTCATCTAAGGAATAAAGCAAAGTAGCATAAAAGTTAAATCTACTTTGGGCTGATTCGAAGGAGATATCATGCCGAGGTTGATGTAAAGTGATCTGTAGCTGGAAATGTTCCCATTCTTCCTGAGACATGCGAGAAAAGTAAAGGGCAAAGCCAATATTCGCATATGTCTCTCTCCATGATCTGACAAGCTTATCTGAGAAGATGTGATCTGCCCAATCAAAATCTTCATGCATATATTGAACAGAATAATTTATCTTTGTTTCATCTGACCCACCAAGCATATTTCCATCTTCATCAGTGGCACTCATGATGGATTCGATTGCTTCTCTTTCTGATGCGGCTGACATTGAAAACCATGGAGCATCTTCATAATAAATGGGTCCACTTACCTTCCGCTGATAAATAGTAGACCTCACAATCCAGTCTTGATTCCCTGCATAGTCAAGTGGTTCAAAGTATCTGATAGCTTCATCAACAGTTTGTGGCCGACCAACAATTTCCCTGGCTATAGTGGCTGGATGAGCTGCAAGTGGTGTCAACATAAATCTTTTTGACCAGACACGAAACCATCTTCCAACAGGATTCATCCAACAGTTCATGACACATAAATAGAAGAAATTGTAATCTTCATTTTGCCAACCAAACATGTCATGATAAGCTTCTTCTAACTCATCATCCATTGTAACAGGAAATGAAATAAACCAGACGACTATACCAAACCTATTTAGTCGAAACTGAATCAACCTTCGCCTTCTTAATTCAACTAAGGCCTTCAAAGCCTTTTCTTGTTCTGCGACCAAGTCATACTGTCCAGGCTGATCATATCCATACAACTGATCTTCATCAGGTGTCCAATTATAACACCAGTCATCCCATGACATAGAAATATCAGCATTTATCAAATTTATCTCTGGTTCTGCAACAATCTGATTAGCCTTTGATAAATACTCTCGAGATAACATATCTGCAATTACATTCTTGATGCCAGGAATATAATCAATAGTACAATTGTATTCAGATAATTCCATAAGCCGCCTGGCTATAATTGCACGATCTGTATCCTTCTTTTTGAACAAATCAGGAACTGCTTTATTGTCAGTGAAAATAATGAACCTTTTCCACACAATATAATCATGAAACTTTTTCACAGATTTTAATACAGCAGCAAGTTCCTTCTTATTAGAATCCCATTTAAGCTGTGTAGAATTCCACATACCTGAAGCAAATCTGCAGATTCTACGGACTCTGTCTTTTTCTGACTGCTCTGGATCATACTGGATTAGGGCTGATCCCCAACCTTGTTCTGATGCATCACTGTAAACTTCAACTGGCCAATCTTCCCGAAACAATTGTAATACAGGAAGGTTTCTGACTTGCTTCTTGATTTCTTGAACTGCCTTTGTGCACTCATCATCCCAAGGGGGAGGATTCTTCCTTGTTCTCTTATTGAGCACATTTCTAGCAGCTGCACAATTCTCATAGAAATTAGAAACATAATTCAGACAACCAAGAAACCTTTGCAATTGAGTCTTGTCAGTCATCTTATCTGGAAATTTATCAACAAACTCAAGACTATGGCCCATTGGTTTCCATGATCCAGCAAATAATTCAAAACCTAGAAAGCTGATAGCAGTCTTAAAGAATTCAGCCTTCTTTTCTGATAGTACAAGGCCTTCATCAAAAAGCCTTTTCCGAACTTTCTTCAGATGCATGAAATGTTCTTCCAGTGTTTCTGAAAACACAAGTAAATCATCAATATATGTTTGCACAAAACCATCCATATCTTTGAAAGTATCATCCATGATCCTCTGAAATGCTGATGGAGCATTCTTCAGACCAAATGGCATGACAAGCCATTCATAGTGACCTCGTGGCACTGTGAAACCTGTTTTATATGTATCTGCAGGGTCAATGCACATCTGCCAAAAACCAGACTTAAGATCAAACTTAGAAAACACTTTGGCTCTTCTGATTTTTGCTAAAACATCTGATGGCTTAGGCAATGGATAACTGTCATATTCTAAACAATCATTGAGGGGTTTATAATTAATCACAAGTCTTGGCTTTCCTCTTTTAATCTCACTATGCTTATTTACATAGAAGCCAAAACATCCCCATGGACTTTCAGATTTCTTGATTAAGCCCATTTTCAATAACTCATCAATTTCTGAGTGACAAAGCTTCTGATATTCAGCATTCATTGCAATTGCTTTGCTTCTTCTAGCCCTTTCTTTATAATTTTCTTTATATGGAAGCTTAACAAAATGCTTCTTTTTCTCCCAGAACATTCCAGGATGCATTCCATATAACCCTTTAAAGGACTCTTTCATCTCTGTAATTCTTTTCACATAATCAGATCTCTGTATCAATTGATCTATGGAAAGAATCTTCTTAACAGATTTGAATTCATCTAATCTTGCCTTAATGTGGTTTATCTGATGACTTATTCTCTCTGGACCACAAAAAGGATAAGAATATTTCTTATCTTCAAAAGTAAAAGTAACACATGGTGTTCCTTTAACTTTATCAAAAGTGCATGGAGAGACAGCTGTGATAAAAGGAATACCAAAGAACAATTCTGTACTCAGATTCTCTATCAAAACACAACTCACCTGAATCTCCTTTTTCTTTCTTTCTCCAAGCTGAACCAAAATTTTAGTTTCTTCTGTAATCTTCTTGGATTCACTGATTGTTCCCAAAGATTTGACTTTACTGGGAAATCTTTCATGTATGGAAACTAAATCTGATCTAATGGCATTAACATCTGATCCTGAATCTATCAAAGCAGTAAATAGATTCTTCTTGCCATTAATAGTAGCCATCATTCTGATAGTAGGCTTTCTTACAGAAATAGATCCAATAAATAAATCAGCTTCTGGAACTGAACCATTTTTCATACCTGTATCAACCACCATTTTTCATACCTGTATCAACCACCATAGTAGTCTGCTGTGGCTGAACCTTTTCTTCTGCATGCTGAGAACTCTCACCTTCTTCCCATCTGACATCTGGGACATAAGTTACTGCTTCCAAAGCTGCAACTCTTTTCTCAAGTTCTACAACATTTCTATTTACAGTATCAATGTCAAGTAATGGAATTTCTTTCTTTCTGAACTGTGCTGTGTTTCTATCAAGAGAGGCATTAAAATAAAGAGGATCAATCTTTACCTTCTCACTTACTTTGTCAGACTTACCATTCTTGATCAGATCTAAGATAGTCTGTCTGCTCCTTCTGTCTTTGCATTCCATAGCAGATCTTAACAAAGTATTTTCTTCTTCTATAGTCAAAACATTCATACAACCTTCACAGCAACATTTACTTGAACATGAAGAACTGCATTCTGAACTAGAATCTGATGCAGATTCTAATTGCATTACTTCAAGAGAGGAAGAACTCTCTTCTGACTTATCAGATTCACTTTCAACATCATCTTCAGATAAAGCTAAGCATTTTAACTTCTGTTCTAAAGAATTAATTTCTTTAATAACATGTGAATCTTTTTTCTGAAGTTTGGGACAAGAAGACATGTAGTGATTACCACCACATTTATAACAATGAATAGATTGGACAGTACCTCGCCTTTTACTTGATGATGCTCTCTTTGCAGGGCGATCTACTTCCATACTCTTTTTATGAGTTTTCTTCTTGCGCATGATTGCACATAACAAATGGGTTTCTTTGTTAGAATGGTTTTATGGATATATAGTGGATGAAGAAGATGTTGAAAGTTGTGAATATTTAGATTGTAAATATCAGTATTTTTTGAGAAAACCAGATAAAAGAAAATTTCAAGAAACTTTTCTTGTAGAGGTTAATATGATGGATGATGAAGATATGGCAGAATCTTCTGATGCAAAAAAGAAAAAGTATGAATGGACTACAGCTAATGGTCAGAAAATAGAAACAAATTCTGATGTGCCTCCATGGCAAGATTTGTATGTTTCTAAAGATAACACTCAGTATCATTTGAGGCCATTACAAGCTGACAGCAAAGATCTTGATTTCCGGAATATTATGGCTAGTCTTAATTGGACTAATCTTGCAATCCATAAACATCACAGATCTACAGATTCAAAAGTATCTCAGATAGGAAGAGAACAAAGAGAATTGATGAAAAAGTATCTTGTGAATGTTGATGCTAATGTTGTCTCTTTGTCTAAAAAGATTGATACAAATGCAGATTTGACAATCAAGGAAGTACAGTCTGTTGAGAAGAAAACAGGTAATGCTATTAAGAATCTCAATGATGACTTTACTAGAATTGAAAATGAAGTCTCTTTCCTAAAAGATGCTCTGAATGAATTAAAGTTAGAAACAGAGTCTGTTTCTAGTGCTGTTAGTTACTGGAGTCAGAGGAAAAAGCTCTCTGATGATCAGAAAGCTAAAAGGGTTAAAGAAATAGAAGCTCAGAAAAGAAAGCCCCTTCCTCCTTTCAGTCTGTTTAATCAGAGTTCAAAAGAAGATTTGTCTCCTCCTCCTCCTCTTCCATCTTCATTTCAGCTCCCTAGTATTGAACTTACTAGTGCAGAAGTCAACATGCCAAGTTGGCTTATTCCTTTCAGACTCCCTTCAGCAGAGTCTACTCAGTCTCAGACCAAAAGTGATGAGTCAGATCCTTTCTTACACAAAATAGATGTTGAGGAAGTAAATGCAAATATATCAGAATATGGTAAATGGAAAGTTGCTCCAGATCTGAATCAGGAAGCAAACTTCTATCCTCAGAAAGAATGGTCTGCAAGCAATATTGTGTCATGGTCTATAGAAAACAGGACTCCTAATGAAATTGTTACTGTCCTAGAGAATATGTTTACATGTTATAAAACATATCTGTCAAGTGGAACAAATCCAGTGGATGCAGTTAATCAGATTATTATTGGATTTGAAGGCAGGCTAAGAAATTGGTTGTTGGTTAAACAGAATGCTAATCCAAATTTGTTGACAGAATGGGCAAAAACTCTTGCTGTAAATTCTCTTGGTCAAACTCAGGTGTTGAGTGATGGTACTCCTGAGAACAATTACATTGGTAAGCTGGTTGATGAAATTGAGCACTATTTTGTTGGTCCTAAAAGTAATGTTAAGGCTGCTGAAGTTCTTGCCTTACATCAGATGAAACTTCTCAATATGGTTGATTTTCATGCACATTATGAAGAATACATGAGAAGGTTGCATATGATAGATACATGTTTAGATTCCAGTTGGAAAACACATTTTGTGTCTACATTGCCCAAATGGTTTGGAGAAAGGTTAATGGATATTCTCCAAGATTCTAAGAAAGATCACACTTGGGGTGGTATTTATCAAATTGTTCAGAATTTGATTTTACATTTGTGTCGTGATCAGAAACAAATCAAGAAAGTTGCCAGTGCTAATCAAAAGTATTTGATTGACCCTCTATGCAAACAGTTTCATGTTTTTTCAGGTTCGCCTGCA
The DNA here is from genome assembly GCA_000404065.3 of Pinus taeda. Lineage (NCBI taxonomy): Eukaryota > Viridiplantae > Streptophyta > Pinopsida > Pinales > Pinaceae > Pinus > Pinus taeda. The sequence goes on along the minus strand of APFE030103559.1, from coordinate 20,264 downwards.
CACCGAAAAAACAGGGGGGCCAAAGAGCATAAGCATAAGTCTAAGCACAAGCATAAGCACAAGCATAAGCACAAGCAAAAGCAGAATGATGAGATACATCATCCAAAGACTTTCAGGCGCAAGAAGAAAACTCATAAAAAGAGTATGGAAGTAGATCGCCCTGCAAAGAGAGCATCATCAAGTAAAAGGCGAGGTACTGTCCAATCTATTCATTGTTATAAATGTGGTGGTAATCACTACATGTCTTCTTGTCCCAAACTTCAGAAAAAAGATTCACATGTTATTGAAGAAATTAATTCTTTAGAACAGAAGTTAAAATGCTTAGCTTTATCTGAAGATGATGTTGAAAGTGAATCTGATAAGTCAGAAGAGAGTTCTTCCTCTCTTGAAGTAATGCAATTAGAATCTGCATCAGATTCTAGTTCAGAATGCAGTTCTTCATGTTCAAGTAAATGTTGCTGTGAAGGTTGTATGAATGTTTTGACTATAGAAGAAGAAAATACTTTGTTAAGATCTGCTATGGAATGCAAAGACAGAAGGAGCAGACAGACTATCTTAGATCTGATCAAGAATGGTAAGTCTGACAAAGTAAGTGAGAAGGTAAAGATTGATCCTCTTTATTTTAATGCCTCTCTTGATAGAAACACAGCACAGTTCAGAAAGAAAGAAATTCCATTACTTGACATTGATACTGTGAATAGAAATGTTGTAGAACTTGAGAAAAGAGTTGCAGCTTTGGAAGCAGTAACTTATGTCCCAGATGTCAGATGGGAAGAAGGTGAGAGTTCTCAGCATGCAGAAGAAAAGGTTCAGCCACAGCAGACTACTATGGTGGTTGATACAGGTATGAAAAATGGTGGTTGATACAGGTATGAAAAATGGTTCAGTTCCAGAAGCTGATTTATTTATTGGATCTATTTCTGTAAGAAAGCCTACTATCAGAATGATGGCTACTATTAATGGCAAGAAGAATCTATTTACTGCTTTGATAGATTCAGGATCAGATGTTAATGCCATTAGATCAGATTTAGTTTCCATACATGAAAGATTTCCCAGTAAAGTCAAATCTTTGGGAACAATCAGTGAATCCAAGAAGATTACAGAAGAAACTAAAATTTTGGTTCAGCTTGGAGAAAGAAAGAAAAAGGAGATTCAGGTGAGTTGTGTTTTGATAGAGAATCTGAGTACAGAATTGTTCTTTGGTATTCCTTTTATCACAGCTGTCTCTCCATGCACTTTTGATAAAGTTAAAGGAACACCATGTGTTACTTTTACTTTTGAAGATAAGAAATATTCTTATCCTTTTTGTGGTCCAGAGAGAATAAGTCATCAGATAAACCACATTAAGGCAAGATTAGATGAATTCAAATCTGTTAAGAAGATTCTTTCCATAGATCAATTGATGCAGAGATCTGATTATGTGAAAAGAATTACAGAGATGAAAGAGTCCTTTAAAGGGTTATATGGAATGCATCCTGGAATGTTCTGGGAGAAAAAGAAGCATTTTGTTAAGCTTCCATATAAAGAAAATTATAAAGAAAGGGCTAGAAGAAGCAAAGCAATTGCAATGAATGCTGAATATCAGAAGCTTTGTCACTCAGAAATTGATGAGTTATTGAAAATGGGCTTAATCAAGAAATCTGAAAGTCCATGGGGATGTTTTGGCTTCTATGTAAATAAGCATAGTGAGATTAAAAGAGGAAAGCCAAGACTTGTGATTAATTATAAACCCCTCAATGATTGTTTAGAATATGACAGTTATCCATTGCCTAAGCCATCAGATGTTTTAGCAAAAATCAGAAGAGCCAAAGTGTTTTCTAAGTTTGATCTTAAGTCTGGTTTTTGGCAGATGTGCATTGACCCTGCAGATACATATAAAACAGGTTTCACAGTGCCACGAGGTCACTATGAATGGCTTGTCATGCCATTTGGTCTGAAGAATGCTCCATCAGCATTTCAGAGGATCATGGATGATACTTTCAAAGATATGGATGGTTTTGTGCAAACATATATTGATGATTTACTTGTGTTTTCAGAAACACTGGAAGAACATTTCATGCATCTGAAGAAAGTTCGGAAAAGGCTTTTTGATGAAGGCCTTGTACTATCAGAAAAGAAGGCTGAATTCTTTAAGACTGCTATCAGCTTTCTAGGTTTTGAATTATTTGCTGGATCATGGAAACCAATGGGCCATAGTCTTGAGTTTGTTGATAAATTTCCAGATAAGATGACTGACAAGACTCAATTGCAAAGGTTTCTTGGTTGTCTGAATTATGTTTCTAATTTCTATGAGAATTGTGCAGCTGCTAGAAATGTGCTCAATAAGAGAACAAGGAAGAATCCTCCCCCTTGGGATGATGAGTGCACAAAGGCAGTTCAAGAAATCAAGAAGCAAGTCAGAAACCTTCCTGTATTACAATTGTTTCGGGAAGATTGGCCAGTTGAAGTTTACAGTGATGCATCAGAACAAGGTTGGGGATCAGCCCTAATCCAGTATGATCCAGAGCAGTCAGAAAAAGACAGAGTCCGTAGAATCTGCAGATTTGCTTCAGGTATGTGGAATTCTACACAGCTTAAATGGGATTCTAATAAGAAGGAACTTGCTGCTGTATTAAAATCTGTGAAAAAGTTTCATGATTATATTGTGTGGAAGAAATTCATTATCTTTACAGATAATAAAGCAGTTCCTGATTTATTTAAGAAGAAGGATACAGATCGTGCAATTATAGCCAGATGGCTTATGGAATTGTCAGAATACAATTGTACTATTGATTATATTCCTGGCATAAAGAATGTAATTGCAGATATGTTATCTCGAGAGTATTTATCAAAGGCTAATCAGATTGTTGCAGAACCAGAGATAAATTTGATAAATGCTGATATTTCTATGTCATGGGATGACTGGTGTTATCATTGGACACCTGATGAAGACCAGTTGTATGGTTATGATCAGCCTGGTCAGTATGACCTGGTTGCAGAGCAAGAAAAGGCTTTGAAAGCCTTAGTTGAACTAAGAAGAAGGCGGTTGATTCAGTTTCGGCTGAATAGGTTTGGTATAGTCGTCTGGTTTATATCTTTGCCATTTACAAGCTACGGTTCTGATACCAATTTACAAGCGAAACAGCTCTGATACCAATTTACAAGCGAAGATACCAATTTACAACCGGAACACAATTTACTGCTCTGATATTTACTGCTCTGATACAATTAACAAGCGGATAACAAAAACACTTACTTAAAACCAGATACTGCTGTATGTCTTCACTCCAGGTAAAGCTGCCGACTGTCACACGAGCCAAGAACTGCGCAAAGGTCGTCAAACCAATTCCCTCAAAGCCTAAGCGGGCACCTCCCTAAGCGGCAACACGGGACAAGACAAGGCGCCAAGGCAAGGACACGGACACGGTTTACCAGCAAGATATGAAAACAGAAATCTCGGAGTACCAGCAAGTAATAAGCAAGAATTCTCAATATTCAGATGCAGTAGCATTAAGCCAAAACACAGAGCACGAACTCATATAAAATATTTCTCACAGAAAATGTATACAAAGCTTCAAGAGAAGGGAAGCTGAGAGAATGACTCTAGACTCGCAATCGGGGACTTGCTCTGTTCGGAGCTCAACCGACTGATGATTACAAATGAGCAAATGAGTTGAATATATAGAACTCATTGCCGACTCAACCGAAACATCCGGTGGATGACCGAATAACTTTCACAAACTAAAATAAGGTATCCGGTGGACGGCCGAATAACTTTTCTACCGAAAGTAAAGAAGATATTTTAGATTCGGGCATGCGATGGACTATCACATGTTATCTCATCCCTTAAAGTCACGCAGGACATATGGGGACCGAATCAGACTCTTGACACGTCTAAAGTAGGAATCTCTTTTTGAAGTGGGAGTATGACCACTATTACATAAATATCGCAAAAGTAGATGCAATCAAGACATAAAATAGATATTCGGGCCATCAAGCACCGAAAGACATAAAGTAGATGCTTTTCTTATCGGAGAGCCTACGAGAACTCCATTATTACAAAGTAGATGCTTTTCTTATCGGAGAGCCTACGAGAACTCCATTATTCATCTAAGGAATAAAGCAAAGTAGCATAAAAGTTAAATCTACTTTGGGCTGATTCGAAGAAGATATCATGCCGAGGCTGATGTAAAGTGATCTGCAGCTGGAAATGTTCCCATTCTTCTCGAGACATGCGAGAAAAGTAAAGGGCAAAGCCTATATTCGCATAAGTCTCTCTCCATGATCTGACAAGCTTATCTGAGAAGATATGATCTGCCCAATCGAAATCTTCATGCATATATTGAACAGAATAATTTATCTTTGTTTCATCTGACCCACCAAGCATATTTCCATCCTCATCAGGGGCACTCATGATGGATTCGATTGCTTCTCTTTCTGACTCAACTGACATTGAGAACCATGGAGCATCCTCATGATAAATGGGCCCACTTACCTTCCGCTGATAAATAGTAGACCTCACAATCCAGTCTTGATTCTCTGCATAGTCAAATGGCTCAAAATATCTGATAGCTTCATCAACAGTTTGTGGCCGTCCAACAATTTCTCTGGAAATAGTAGCTGGATGAGCTGCAAGTGGTGTCAACATAAATCTTTTTGACCAAACATGAAACCATCTTCCAACAGGATTCATCCAACAGTTCATAACACAAAGATAGAAGAAATTGTAATCTTCATTTTGCCAACCAAACATGTTATGATAAGCTTCTTCTAACTCATCATCCATAGTAACAGGAAAAGATATAAACCAGACGACTATACCAAACCTATTCAGCCGAAACTGAATCAACCGCCTTCTTCTTAGTTCAACTAAGGCTTTCAAAGCCTTTTCTTGCTCTGCAACCAGGTCATACTGACCAGGCTGATCATAACCATACAACTGGTCTTCATCAGGTGTCCAATGATAACACCAGTCATCCCATGACATAGAAATATCAGCATTTATCAAATTTATCTCTGGTTCTGCAACAATCTGATTAGC
>APFE030103559.1:0-11724 GCA_000404065.3 Pinus taeda | reverse complement strand
TTTTTTCCCTCTTAATAGAGTTTTAAATACATTTCAATATTATTTAATTTTATATATTGAAATATTTGATTTATGATGCATATTGAATTTTTTAATTACTAAGAATTGAATTAATGACACATCTCCCACTTATTCCTCTTATTATTATTATAAAGGAGGAATTCAATATTTACTTTCAATTGCTTCTCATCATCTCCCTCTTATATGATGATGATGATGATGATAGTGGTTAACGTGAGACCAAATTGGTCTATCAAACCTATAATTTTCTTAGTCTTTAATTGTCTGGCTCCACATCTTTCTTGGCATGATTGATGTTGTAGCTTTATTTTTTTCTCTGCAGTCTTCCAACTTCCTGTATCTTGCATCTCCTTCATCTCTTTTGGTTCTTGGGACATTGGTGTCTTAGCTTTGCGATCTATTGTGTGCGTCCTCCTGAAGATAGACAGAGAAGAAGTTTGGTCTAGGAGATCTGCTTTGCTGTTAAATGAAGATTTATTTTGTGTGGTATTCGAATCCTCATAAATGTTGATGCTGGAGGGGTTTTCAAGTTCACTTTTTTGTTGCTAGGCAGGGCTTTCTCCTGTGATTTAGAATTTTCTCTACAGTATTCTTCTTTGATGGCAATGTAGTGTTCTTTTTGTGCTCCTTCCCACCATGTAGATCTATGGTGGTTTTTTCTAGCAAAATTTTTTTGGAAGGCTTTTGGGCAATTTTTAGCTAGATGACCCATCTCAAAGTAGAATCGACATCTGAAGATGACACTTTCATAATCGAGTTTCTGGTTCCACACATATTTTTTACTTGTTAGGTTTATTTCAGCTAGGAATCCGACGTTGAAGTCCATTTCCACACAGATTCGTGCATAGGTGGTTCTGGCGTATTCCTCTGTTTCTCAGCACCTGCAGTAAAATTTCCCAATTGCATTTCCAATGGCTTTTAGCGAGGAGAGGTTCCATAGATGCAAGGGTAGGCTTGGCAATCTCACCCAAACTGGTGTTGAGGTTATGACTGCTATTGAGGGATCGAATGACGGGTTCCATGGCTTCATCAATAGGCCTGAGTTTTCCCAAAACCAAGGGCCAAAATCTAGAATACATTGTCTGCTTTCAAGATTTTCAAAATCTACTATAAAGAAACCCCTAGCACAGGGGTAGATATTAATTTAATCAGAAATGACAGCCTTCCATACATCCGAGATCCAATTGTGTAGAGCTGTCAAACACGGCCAAAAACCATTGAACCGGCATATTAGGGCAGTTTCAGAAAACTTCAAAGCCTCATTGAGTGAGGCCTAGACCACCTAGACAGTGAGAATTGAGGCTTCACTGACGATATGGGCAGGGGCATGATATATATAAGTTGATATTAGAATAAAATACTTAGAATGGATATTAAAATGATTTATTTTTGTATCTAACTGAAATATGAAAATATAAATAATATTTTTTTAATTATTTTTAAATAATTTCAAAAATTATATAAAATTATCTTATTTCAAGACGAAAATATCTTATTTATAGTTGATATGAGAGAAATATTTTTTACGATATCTCTATTATGTTGAGTTGTAATATCAATAAACAATAAGAAAGAATACAGTTAAAATAAATTTTAATTTATTATATTTAAGTAAAATACCCATATGGTAATTTTTTTTATTTTAATTACGTCACCGACATTATTTTTTAATTTAAAAATATATTACTTTTGTTTTAAAAAACGTATAAACTTCACGTGAAATATATACATGATTACCCATAAACCTCACAATACATTATAAAATAAGTTGCGTAATTCAATAAATTTGAGTGAATCACTTTCTCCACTTTTTCCTATCAAATTATCTCTAACGAAAATCTCAAATTGCCATTTAAGTATTTTCACGAAAATCTCAAATTGCCATTTAAGTATTTTCACGTTTCACAAAATAGATTACTATATCCGGGTTCAATTTTTTTATCCCATTTGATTTGAATGTTCACTCGCCCACATAAGAAGACATACACGCTTTATCCTATAACTATAATATATATAATTTCTAACACTAATTTATCAGTGTAATTAATTTTTACGTAATTTATATTATCCAATTGTTTTTAAATCTCTACGTTTTGTTTTTAAAATAAATAGTAATAATTTTTAATAATATTCTAATAATGATCTCAGATAGGTTGACTAATTCAAGATGGGTGCATGTGCCACTCACCACTTAACTAATAGATAGGGGGTCGTGGAAAGGTGTCCCCTGCACATGTGATAACTCATGAGTAATTTCGAATAAGCGAATTATGTGACATGAATGGAAGTTGTTTGTTCGATGGGAGTATCTTGTTGGTTAGATGGGAGTATCTTCTAGCATGGGAGAAGGAGGATTTCAAGGTTGCGAATGGAAAGATAAATGAAGAAAGTTCGATGGGAGTATCTTCAAGCAGGAGGAGGATTTCAAAGTTGAGAATGGAAAGATTAATGTAGAAAGGGGAGTCTGTAACTCACTATTTCATATCAATGGGCAATAAAGATCTGGTTAAGAGTGGAATAAGGAAAGAATATGGAAAATAGATGAGTAGTAATGGGAATTATAATAGAGAGCAGAAGCATGCATTGTTCATGATCCCAGTGGGATGGAGGCATGTAATGTCCTTTGGGTACAGGGATGATAGGATCATATTTCAACTTATCAATGACAATTTGAATGAGGGAGGCCACAATGGAGTTGGGTTACCCATGGATTTGAGGAAAACTCACATCTCTCTAGGTAACTTCTATTTTAACACTTGGAATCTTTCCACTTTGTAAGTTTGTGTCTTAATCATGCTCTAATTGTCTCTATGAATACCCTTCCCCTCTATTATTTCCTTGGGGAATATTGATCATTATACCCATGCCGAATCCCTTGTATACAGTATGAAGGGAGGTAAGGTGTGTTATATGGCAAGAAGTTGGTATGATATTCATTGGAAAGTAGTGATCTTATGCTCTGCAATTGTGTATTTTTATCTATGATTCGTGGGGTATTGGGTTTATATTCCCTTTTTGTGTTGGTTCAATTATCATTGTGCAGTCATGTTGTTTAGATTCTATGAAAAATAGACTAGTTATGAATACTATTTAGGAGCAAGGGGTAATTCAAGGTGGTGACAAAACCCTAGTTGCTAAGCATGATAACGCCCATTTCCTCAGTGTCTAGGTTGATTGGCATCAGTGGTCATGCTATTATGAAGTTGTGGGGGATAGCTGGTGCTTTCAATGCACGGTCCTTGGTTAAAGTCTAAAGGTTAGTTGGTGCGACAAGTGGCTGAATATAGCTAAGACAATCTACATCTAGGAATTTGAAGGTGTTTGGAGTGCTTGATAGAAAGGAGTTGGAGATTAACCCACTCGATAAGACATCCTGTCAGTTGGTGTAGGTTCTAAGTGTAGAAAGGTTGTGGGACTATGAAAAGTGCATCAGTTTAGGGGGAATGAGGATCCTCTATTATAGAAAAAATTTCAGTGTACATATCTACATGCTGATATTGTCTTCATCATTTCAAAGGAGAGACATAAACTAAGGACAGGTTTTGCATACTACAAGAAGTGATCTCGAAGAGGGAGATCAAGTTTACAAAATAGAGTGGTAGAACTTGTAGCTAGGATTAGGGAGTAGATCCCTATATATGTGTAGGAGGAGTTAGCTAAGTATGAAGGGGAAGAATCCTAGAAATAAATTTCATCCAAGATGTTGTGGTGGAAGAAGAATAGAAATATTGACTTCAGGATACGTGGAACATAAGTGTTCGAGGCAGCTAGTATTTGTAGGTAGTAGATCTCTATTGGCATATTAAATTCCTATTGGGGCACACGTTGATGGATAATCAAGTAGTTGAAAGGGGCCTTCTTTAGACCATAGACCATATGCGTGTCCACATGAAGTACTATGACTATAGATTGGAAAAGACATATTTTCGATAGACAAGGATTGAGTAGTGCTTGAACATCCCTCTAGTAGGACCTAGAACCTTAGTTGATCTTATGGACCCTATTCTAGTTGCAAGCTCAAACTCAGAATTGCTCCCATTATCTATGTGATTGAACAAGTTTATGTTATTCCTTTTGTAATATTTTATATATGTGTCAAGATAGGGAAATTCCATAACATAGGTTTGTTGAATGATAGTCCTTTTTTATTTTTTGTGTCCCTTGTATCATTTTGAAGGGTATAGCTTTGTTTGTGGTCTGACCTCCCTTACGAGCAACCAAAATAGCTCTTCTGAATTGTTGATGTAATTTATTGGTTTTTAGATAATGTAATTCACCTTATGTAACAAAAATATTATAATAATGATGGAAAATTTGATCTAGATAATGAATGTTAGAAAAAATTAATTCATAACCCATTAACAAAAAATAGTGTAATTTTAACATAATATTCATTATTTTGCATGATAATAATATTGGAGGGAATTTTTCATAAGGTTGTACTTTTCATTTCACTTGAAAGTCTAATACTATTGAAGAAGCCCATTGGTAGTGCACCATGGTGTGGCCTTTCTATTTTTGTGTCGCGAACAAATACATGTAGAAAATAGCATTATGTGTTACTAACATGTATTGACAAAGCTAAACTAGGCTCCATCCATGCAACATGTTAGAGTGCTCACTTCACCATGAATGATAATGCATCATCACCATGTAGCTGCGAATTTAGCACACACTCTAAATTGTATCAACTATACATTTTTAACATAATGGAGGGCCTGCCCCATATGGAGAGTAACAACTCATGTCCAAACATGAAACTATGTCATATGATGGCCTATATGAAAAATGGTTTTGCTTGGTCTTCCACCCTCACCACCATAATTTGCATCCGATAAGTTGATCTTTCTCCTCTTAATAGAATAAGTATCCCACATTTTATCTTTTCTAATGTGCTTTATCTCTCCGAGGAATGCAAAAAGAAAGAGCATTATCATAATATTTTTTCTATAATGAATCATCAAACCTACAATTATATAATTTCTATTTCAACCAAGAGAAATCATCTCAAATGATACAAGCAACTGTGATGGTGTTACCCTCCTTTCAGACCCCACCTTCTATATTATACCACCCTATAATATTTACAACAATCATAACATGGAATTTAAACTTAAATTTATAAAATTAAATTCATGATGCATAATAATTTCATTAATGAACTATATGACCATAAACATTGCAGGAGTTTATAAAGATTCATTTCAAAGGAATTAATTGGTTAAATAACCTACTTCGAGGAAACATCTACTATGAAATCCACTCAATTTCCACCATGGGATGATGGTCAACAAGATGCATGGGCGATATGTGAGAAATTGTTTAGAATGAAATAGTGATAGCGACAATGGGGAAGATTGTTGGATGTTATATGGATGTAGCCTTTGTGGATAAATAACATGTGAGAGGTGGTATAGGTATGAGGTGATTGACCATCAATGTTTCTAGAAATGATAGAAGTTCCTTGATATAGGTAAGATGGATACCGAAAAGAGAGTGAGGGGCAACTGATGGCAGAATAGTGGATTTTGGTGAATTATGTGTCGATGACATAATGAATAGATAGGAAAATAACCCACCCTATATACACATTTATAATATTTTAATTAGTTAAATAAAATAAGGTAACAAAATAACAATTTCAACAAAATTTAAGTTGAAAAATGATACCTTGGAAGAAGAGGATGTGCTCATTCTTGGTGGGCATGGCTTCTCACCAAGTTCCAGCACAATCTGTAAAAACATTAAAGGGACACCACAATTATACCCAAACTAAATGCATCTATAATCGACTAAATATAGATAAAATCAGGAACCGGACATTTAGGTACCATACCATGATGTGGTAAAAAAAGAAAATATACTCCACATAACCTCAAGGAAAAGTAACTTGCAATGAAGCATATATTTGGTGCAGAGGAGTTCTTGCCTAAGGCGTAGTTATACAAAAACAACAATATAAAGGAATCGTTGAGAAAAAAGAAAATAATATATATATAATAAATATATATATTAATATAATATAAATTTCTTATATTAAAAAGATTATAACATATATAGGTAGTATATATAATATATATATATAATAATTATATAATATAATCAACAAACATATCAATGGTAAAGATAATAAAATTGTACATAAAGCTCTATCGTGTACAACCTCCAATGGCCCATAAACATTCTATCTACAATTGGTATATATATGAGGTTCACACCTTCCATTGTTTGACCTCTCCTCGTCAAACCATGCTATAGAGTATGATGGAAAACCCACGCTACAACATCACATTCTAGTCACTCGAAGTGTGAAGATGCTTCAAAGCTGCCATGTTGCACTAGGGTTCAAGTCAACGTAGTTATGGTGGTTTGGGTTTCAAAAATTCTATCCATTACTAGAGGATGTTGGGAACATGGTCCATGCCATCATTTGGGTGGACGAGGACCTAGTGCTAGGTTGCACCTAGTATTCTCTCTATTTTGTGTAGATACACAACCCACTACCTAGAATTTCGCATGTCAAAGTAGTTGATATGGAGTCTAAAGCTAGACTCTTCTAATAGGTTTCTCAAGAGATATAGATGTACCTTCCTATTGTTACAAGGATACATATCAGAAATCTTGGACCACCTTACCACCTTGCCATCCAATGGCATTGAATTCTTTCGTAAGTGCACTGGTCCATACAAATTCCATTCTTATTGATTGATATCTCCTCATTATTTCTTGTGTGAGTGAATAAAGATATAATTCAATATTATTTTGTAATGTTGAAGTCTTTTAATTTGCTATCTGTTTAGATCCATTTTATGGTATTGATATATACTACCCTTGTAATAAGGAAATGACTTAATATGTCTTGGGCATTAAGAATGGATGATATGATTGAATTTAGTGAAGTTTCTAGAGTCAACCATGAGAGCTCTTTTATGTTTTGGAGATAATGTAAGAGTTCCCTCAAAGTAGGCAAGGATTTATCAATTCCAACATTGTGTATTCTTTATTTGATGTTGTTGTTCGATTATTTTGAATTGATATTTGGTGACAATGATTTTGCATTCTCATTACGCTCTATAGTGACAAAGTGTCCGACAATTATATAAGATGCTCATGTTTAGGACTTCATTTCTTTTACTTTATTTTATTTATTCCAATTTTATATAAGAATTTTCAAACAAAATAATAATTAAAAAATTGATTATAATGGTTAGCTAACATCTGAAGAAGATAAAATTCATTTACTTGTAACTCAATATATACTAGGAATAAAATCTTTGCGTCGATGGGATTCCAAAAACACACTTTGTGGTTCAAATTGAGGAAACAAATGTCCCTAGTGCACAAAAAAATATGTCACATTACGAGCACATGTACAATCATGAAAATAGATACACATTATTGATAATACATGTGCATTCATGAGCCATGCCTACCTAGATGCACATTATTAAGAATTCATGTGCATTCATGAGTCATGCCTACCTAGATGCACATTTTTGAGAATACTTATGCATTCATTATCCATGCTTACCTAGTGTTCTAGTTGAGTGTTCAAAGGGCTTGCCATATTTAATAGATAGAAATGTTTTCACATTCCTAAAAGTGTGCATGCTTTCTTATAGGTGTGTGTTAGTAATAGCCTCATTTCCACCCTATAAACATCGATTATTGTTTTCATTTATTTTCTATTTTGAAAACCGGAGCCCATTAATATAAAAATATAAAGTTCATGTTTTTCCTATAATTTTTTTCTTATCTCAATGATTTCAAAAGTAATTCATATTTAACAAAATCATTTTATTTATAACGAAACATTCCCTAACTAAACCAACACTTTGTCATTGATTTTATATTGCTATTTTCATTATTTCATAATTTTTTAAAGATGATAAAACAATTCCCCGTCGGCCCTCTATTCCCTCCCCACAAATATTGCACTGATACCACGTATCCTTTATATGCATACTAATTTCATCATATTTATTTTATCATTTATGTACATAAATACCATATCAACATTTAGACATATCATATACTATACTAAAAATATTGTCAAACAAATGGATAGTTATAGAACTTTCCATGAATACAAACTATATATTTGAAATAGCTATTCAATTTTTTACATTTCATTTTTTTTATTCAAAATTTCTACATAAATTAATAAAACCTTGTTTTTTTGGTTAATATTGGAAAAAAATTGTTATGGAAAGAAAATTATTAATAGTTATTTATTAGGTTCGATTAACCCAAATATATTTATCATATAATATATTTTAAGCTAGTCTTAAGAGTTAGTTTAACTAGTGGAGTCTCAGTTGTTAAGTGTCTTACCGATTCGGGTCACACGGTCAATTCTCCTCAACTCCCTTGGGGTTAGACCCTGCTAGTCTGGCTGATGGGCTTTAAAAGATTCTCTTCAGAGTTTATCTGCCCAGATTTTCCATTGATGTAATGGCCACCCAATGTTTGTCAACCGTATCGTAAAAAAAAATGATACTTTAATCTATATTTATTATAATGGTTTTATATTTATTATTTTAAATATATTGTATTTCACTGTCTTATATCTATAATGATAATGAGAATTAACACACATTAAGATCAATGTGGTCTATTAGACTTTAAGAAAGTAAAATATTAATTATGTTTCTTAAAAAAAAACTCTATGATCAAAAAGAAGAGAAAGAAGTGCACCATAATTACTATAGTTAGGCTAATTAACAAGTCATAAAGATTAGAAGTGTGACAAATTTTTTAGAAATGAGTCAAAAAAAATTAAAAATGTGACAAATATTTTAAAAATGAGAATCAAGTAAAAATTAAACAATATAAGAAAAAATAATTTTTATTGTTCACCTTTCAATTATTACAAAATAAAAATTATATATCAATATATTATACATTATACTAAAATTTATTCTTTTAATATATATATGATTCTATAATGATTTTGTTTTTTAAAGGCCTTGATCAGAGCAAAAAACACATTTTTCTCTATCAAGTATTCTCTAGGATATGTTAGTATATTTATACAAATTTTATACACGTGATACGAACGCGGTAAACGGCGGTGTTCATGTTTTTATGCAATTTTATAATAAATATAATTTTTTATTTTCAACCATAAGCTCGTTAATTTGTTAAGTTAATTAAATTTAATATACAATATATTATGTATTCTAAATGATTATAATTATAGGCAGGTATCTTTGTTTTTTTCTCTCGAAAGTTGATATATTATTATTTTTTTTAATTACAAATTTCAATAATGTTGATGACCACATATCAGAATTAGTAACAACGAAATCGAAAATAAAACTTATAAAACATACATTAAAACATGGCTTCCAAAATGTACATTAAATCATTAAACATGCGTCGGATTATAAGAATTATAATATTAATATTCTGATTGTGCATTGGATTATGAAACATGCGCCTCTTCAAATTCTCATCTAACCGTTTCACACCCCAGGGTTTCTCTTAACTTAATCATGTGGCTATTGCGTTTTTAGCTATATATAATATTAATCTATTAGTAATATTATTTTAGTACAAAAATAAAATACAACTAATCATTATTATATTATTTTAGTACATAAATTTTTATTTTGTATTAGTATTAAATTATTCTACTAAGTTATTAGTATCACACTATTAAATTAATTTATGTTTTTAGTATTAATTTAATGTTACATTATGCAATAAATATTTTGAAATATTAATGCTAATATTATAATAATAATTATTAATAATATTATTATTTTAGAAATATAATTAATGCTATCATAATACTAATATTACCTTACTGATAATATCATTACATGGATTAATAATCTTAAATTATAAATAAGAAAATATAATAGTTTTTTAATATAAACTATCTTATTATATATATTAAATTCTATTAATGTATATTATTAATTGTATTTATTAATAATATTTTAAGAAATCTTAATATAATAAAATAATAATAATAACAACATAATTTTAATAACAAGTATAATTAATCTCTTATTTAATAACATTGAAGGTTATTAGGCAGAAATCTTAAAAATTGGAGGTCGTGTCCTCATCCACACATCTACAAGCTTTTCAATTAAGTAGTCAAGCAAGGGTTCCCTAAACATGGGCTCAGAGCCTAATTATCCTTATTTTTAAAAGTGGAGATATAAATAACCCCTCTAATTATCGGACAATTATGATCAACCCTCTCTTAGCCAAGTTATATGGCATTATTTTGGAAAAGAAGTTGAGCATATGGATTGAAAGTAAAGTTAAGCGGGCTAAAGGCCAAGTGGGTTTTAGAAGACAACACTCAACAACATACCACCTCGTTATGCTTAGGATCATTATGGAGGAAAGCCACAATGGTAAATCCAATCTTTTTTTCTGCTTTGTGGACTTATCAAGGCGTCTGATACGATTCCTAAAAACAACATATGGAATAGATTAGAAGAGATAAAGGTTCCTTTCGAGTTGAGAGCTGTTGCTATAACGTTATGCAAGAATATAATTGCCAAGCTAGAGAGAAATGAGGGCTGGTCAAAAGATATTAAGTGTAATATCGGAGTTAAACAAGGTTGCCCCCTCTCCCCTATCTTATTTGACATTTACATCGACAAGCTAGAAGGTTGTTTAGAGGAAGCAACATGGGCTGGCATGATCTTAGCTGGGATAGTCATCATCCTTCTTTTCTATGTTAACGATATCATTCTTCTTGCAAGGCTCCCATCTGATCTTGGTAAGCAACTTAGCCTCAATGATTTATACAACGGGTATGACTGTTAACACTAACAAAACAAAAGTTATGATTATCAAATCCAAGAAGGGCACTTATGCTAATTTTATGTATGAAAATAGTAACTTGGAGGAAGTGTCTTCTTACAAGTACCTTGGAATTGATATTCATCACAAGCTCAACTTGAACTATAGCATTGAGAAAATTATTAATGGGGGATGGAAAGCTTATTTTGGTCTTGAAAATAATTGTAAAATGAAAATCCTAGTAATGTGGGATAGAAACAAGTTACTCTTTGAAACGTTAGTCACTCTTGTTATTTTATATGGATGCGAGGTTTGGGGTTGCAACATCTCTAGAGAATCCTGGAGAAATATTGAGCAAATCCATAAGTTTTTTATATTGTATAACCTCAAAATTAAAAGCAATACACCCTATCCTATTCTCCTTATAGAAGCGGGTCTTTCCCCTATCAAGAGCCTAGCTATGACTGGGCTTTTGTTGTACAAGCAGAAACTCCATAACATAGGAGACCATAGACCTCCTAAGCTTGCCTTAAATTCCCACCAAAACCACCTAAGGCTCAAACGAGGTTGATATAAAGACACTAGGGTATGGTTAAACCTTTGGGAGATCGACAAGAATGTTGCAATGCAAAACATTAATAACATTAAAAATATTGTTACTTCCAAGTTCAAAGAAAAAGAATGGTGTGAGAAAGATTTAGTAGCTAAAAGAAAATTAATATATTATAAGGAGGTCATCAACCCCATGCTAAAAGATCAAAAGTATCTCTTTGTTTTAACTAGTTCAAAGAAGAGAATTTATATAGCCAATATTAGAACGAAGTCTCATGAGCTCCATATTCAAACAGGTCATTGGGCAGTTCCTAAAACACCATGGATGGAAAGGATCTGCCATCTCTGTGAGAATATGAACATCGAGGATGAAAACCACTT